>JAJOOO010031642.1:0-25795 GCA_029582685.1 Solanum piurae
TATATATATATATATATATATATATATATATATATATAGATATAGATATAGATATACAATAATATTTTACCTATATATTGTTGTTCACCCTATATTCCTAAAATACTTAGAACAATAACTTTGAAGGACTTGGTAAGAATCAACAAAGTTTAAAGAGTATTTTCAAAACTAGAAACTTAAAATCAGTAAGGAAAATAGGTTCATAATAAACAAAATATTTTTTTCAAAGAAGAAAATCAAGCCCACTTAATGCACAATGTGTCCTTAAGGAAACTATTCCCCTCAAGTACCCAAGGTTAATGGAATAATCCTTTTAGCATAGAACGATCTTACTCATCGGTGTATCAATACCGTCACGCCTTGAGCCTACACTCTGGACTTGGTCTGCCGCCACCTGGAGACCATCGTTGGCCCCATGCGAACTCTTGGCCTGACTAACTATAACTCACATGACTCTATAAGACATGCGGAAGCTTAAATAGATGAGCATTTAAAACATTTTAAAAAAAGCTTTAAGATATTGTCTTGAAATACCTAACATAATTCATAAGTTTAAATAAAACATCTGAAGAAAACAATGGAAACATCTAACTCTGTCTGTCTATGAAGCCTCTATTGTTCAAGATAGGCGTCGGGACAAGACCCATGACACCTCAATTACTACTTAAACTGAATATGAAAATGGAGTCTCCCGGAAGCAAGGTCTCACCAAAAGTTGTCTACGAGTGCAAGTGATCTTAACAAAATATCTGTTGATGATCCTGAACACCTGTATCTGCATCATAAAAAGATGTAGGTCGAATAACATCAGTACATGAAATGTATAAGAATGTAATATGGCTGAATAAAACAAAAACTGAATTGATGATGGAAAACATATCAAGTAAACAATATGTGAACAAGTTGTGAAAACCATTTGTAAATTACAATAAGATATGCAATAAAAATAATATGAGAATAGAAAACTTTAGTTTGTGGAGAGTTTCTCTAACCTACAACCATTACTAAGAGCCTAGCAATGATACAACATTTTATCTATATTGCAAGGGCGCACACTTTCTTTTCTTTATCAGGAACCACAAAATCCTTGAGTTGTTCCATGTAAATTCCTTCCTCTAATTCTCTATTTAAGTAAGTTGTTTTCACATTCATTTGATGAATTTGAAGGTCATATATTGTAACTAACGCAATTAACATCCGAATGGATGTAATCCTAGATACTTGCAAGTATATGTCGAAACAATCAAGAACTTTTTGTCTAAAGCCTTTGACAACGAGCCTTGCTTTTATATTTGTCAATAGTTCCATCAACTTTTATTTTCCTTTTGAAGATCTACTTTGAACTCAAAGGTTCATTTCCTGGATGAAAATCAATCAACTTCTAATATGGTTGCTTAAGATTGAATCATTCTAACTATTGACAACCTCTTTCCAAAAGGATGAATCCGGATAAGACATAACTTCTTTGAATGTATGAGACCCATTTTCAAGAAGAAATGTTACAAAATCATATTCAAATAAAATAGATTACCTTTGACGTTTTCTATGCCTCTGAATCTCTTTATTAAGTACATTCCCCTTTGGTTCTTTCCAAGGTCGTTTAGACCCTTTACTAGATAACTCAAGTCTAGTTTTACACGGATAGATGAGTTCAAAGAATTCAACATTAGTTGATTCAATTAACATATTGTTATGAATATCCAAATGTTTGGACATATGAACCAAAATTGATATGCTTTACTACTTGTGGCATATTCAAGGATAACATAGTCCACAGTCTTAGGTCCTATTTTGACCTTTTTAGGAATAGAAACTTGGGCTATGACTAGACACCTCCACAGTTTGAAGTATTTCAAGTTGGATTTTCTTCTTTTCCATTTCTCATATGGAATAGACTAAGTCCTGAACAAATAAAAAAAAATTGTTGCCTCCTTTTTAAATAGACAAAACATTTTGTTATTCTCGTAAGGATAGCTTCCCCCCATAAATTTTGTGGTAAACCTGAACTTATAAGCGAAGGCACTCAACATTTCCTTTAAAGTTGGGTTTCTTTCTATAATGTCATTAGATTGAGGTGAGTATGAGCAGTAGTTTGATGGATGATTCCATTTTCCAAACAAATTTATGGAAAAAAAGATTCATATTCTCCACCTATATCACTTCTAATCTCTCTTTTTTTCAACTGATTAAACTTCTAAATTGATCAGTTTTCACAAAGTTTTGTAATTGACATATCCCAAGTGTTTATGTCTCAAACAGTTTGACTCAAGCAAGTAAGAACACGAAGAAATATTGAATTTGAAAGGACCCTTCGTGAGGTAAAATTTTCTCATAATTATTTTGTTCTTACTTATTACAATTTCGTTAGATTCAAACATTGTTTAAAGTCAGTACCTTGCCAGATGTCCTTTTTAAAAGAACCATTCCATAATCTTCAATTTGATTGTTATAGAATTATCCAAGAACATAGTCTCATCTGGTCCAATATGGGTAATATGACCCAAATATATTTTTTACAACACAAACATGACAGATGACTTTCCACACTGATGTATTAGGTGAAGTTTTCTTATTCTTTAAATCAAATGCACAATCTAATTTATCCATAATAGAAAATTACAAACGTTTTTAGTCTCCTAAAATCAGACACCATCAAATTTAACATGAAGTAGAATATATATATATATATATATATATATATATATATATAGGCAGATCATGTATTTTCCCGAATCAATAAGTGTTGGTTGACTAAAATCAAAAAGAAATATCACTTACAAATACCAGCATATGTATCTACATTTCTGTGACGCTGAACCTCGATCAATTTTTGCCTCTCAAAATTGAGAGGGATTCCCGCAACTCTTTTATGGTCTCCATGTGTTTCAGGTTTTCAGCTTGAGCAATAGCTAGTGCCGTCTTTGAATTATTATTCTCCTCGATGTTTGCTTGAAGATCCCTTTTTAGCTTAGACTCTCTTTTCTCATAAGCAGTAAGGACTTCTAGGTAAGGGCCCAACACTTTTTTCAACTCGGCCAATTCTGAGCATAGTTGGACGACCTCTTGACCGCATGCTTCTGTCTCATACCCCAATGAGGTGAGGTCAGCCTCCGTATCTGTGAAGTACTTCTTCAACTGATTAGCCTCCGTACTAAACTTGATTTTTTCAAAGGCTGCAAGTTGGTCCTTCAACTGATCAATTTCAGTTTGCATCTTTTTTTTGTCCTTAATTGTTTTTCTAAGGTCTTCAGAAGTTAGCACATTAGCCTACAAAGAATGGAAGGTTAGAATAAAAAAATAATCTAGTAATCTTGGAATAAATTAATACAAGACAAATAGACCGGTCATGAAAATGTTACAATAAGGTTAGAGCGCTTCCTTTTTGGGTAGGATAGTAGAAGAAAAAGATAGAACGCTAACCAGAGTGGCACTCGAAGTAGTAACAATAGTGGAGCTCGGGGTCATTGATTCTAGACTGAAAGGTTCAAATAAAGGCCTGGTTGTTGAATCTACTAGTCCGGCAAGCCAATATTCCTCAAAAAGTTGATCGACTTCGATGAGACTAGAACCCCAAACTGAGGAATTTTTCTCCTTCCTTAGTTTATTATCTTCTTCATTATCATCCTTGAGATCCATTGATTCTTGTTCATTTGGACAAACTATATCACCCCAGCCATAAACGTGTTCTTCTTCGCCCCAAATTTTTTCTTTTTTCTGCTTCTTTGTATGCGGCTGAAAACCTCTTTTTGAGGAAGGTTCGCTAGTTATTAGCTCTTTCCCTTTAGGCCACTTGTGAGTAAGGACGATGTGTGCTCTCTCTTCAGCTTCCTCTGAATTGAGGGAGATATCTATGGTTTGAAAGTTGGAGGATCCCTTCGGAAGGCCTGTGGAATTTTTTTAAACATTAGCAACATTTATTGAAATCATGAATGGAGGTTGGAATGAAAGATACATGAAAGATTTTACCATGGTTCTTGGCCTTCCAATTATTATTTTTGGAAATTTCTTTCCAAGTCCTGTGCTCTTTCATTGAAATATTTAAGATGGATTGAACCCAGTCAGATATGTTTACATCCACAGAGGGTTTCCAGATAGTGGCTAAGTAAAAAAATTACAACTGGGTTAGAAGTAATGATGGAAGAAAATGAGAAAATTTACTTTGGTATTAGATACTTACGAGAATAATTCCATGTTTCTGGGAATGGCATGTTGGTCTTTGGAATTATGTCTTTGGTGGTGACAACAACAAATCTCTCCATCCAACCTCGGTCATTATCCTCATCCAAGCTAGAGAGGATAGCTCTTTCTCCTCGATTAACTAAGTTGATAACTCCATCTCGAAAAATTCTAGGAGAGTAAAGGAGGATCAGATGATCCAGGGTGAATACTAATCCAGAATTGTTGGCTAAGTGACGAAGGCAGGCGACTGCTCTCCATACAGATGGCCCGACTTGAGCCAAACAGACCTTGTACTTAAAGCAGAAGGTAAGAATAACTTGGTCAATGATCGGACGGCCAAATCCAAGAGTAAAAGGGTAAGTGTATACATATGAGTGGTCCACCTTCTCAAAAGTCACCCTCTCATAGCTAGTAGGGGCATGTACTTCAATGTCTTCACCCCATATACAATCTTGTTTAACCTTGGTGAGGTGAGCAATTTGAATTGAGGATGCATAGTCACCAGCCCGTTTGCCACGGTCCCCGATTTTCCTCGTCGATAGGGTCCAAGGACGTAGGTCTTTGTCAAAAGATTGTTTATTTGGAAGAATTTGATTGACATTAGGTTCAATTGTGTCATGTCTCCTTCTTGATTTTGTCTTTTTGGATTTTTCCTCTTCGAAGAAAGGTTTGCAGTCAGAAAGAGAAAGTGAATTTCTACGACAAACAGGCGGAGCATCTTGATGTGGAGAATAAGGTACATGCATGATGGATACAGTGGACTACTGTTAAAATGATTAAGAAAATATTTTTTATATGAAATTTCAATAAAGATATGAAGATATGAAGGTTAGGGTTTCACAAAGTCACAAAGGTGGTTTGATGTGAGGTAGAACGAAGTGTAGAAGAAGCTTATATAAAAAAAATTATGTATAATTTATATTCAACGTGTCACATCCAATAGGGTAATGTCACATGTCAAAATGACATGACATATCCAAATCAGTTGTGACTAAATGTATCGCATGTAGAAATGATATGTTTTGTTCAACCAAATGTGACCTCTTGACTACTTTAATCAAATTTGTTAGCAATTCAATTCAATCAATCAAATCAAATTTAAAAAGGTGAAATTTAATCACAAGTCTTTCCTGTTAAATTCTAAATAGTGTTTCTTATAATTCAGAAAAAAACCATAATTCAAATAAAATTCAAAGGTAGCTCGTATATCAAACACCACAGATATCTTTTACAAGTTGGGGTCATTCAAGTGTTTCAAACATCATAATATCTAGACTAAATTCAAAATTAAGCTCAAAGAACTCTTAATTTATTTCAAGATACACCACCTACACAGATTTTGGTTTGAATTTTTTTTCCTTAATTACTGAGACTAACATATTAGAAATTACATTAAAGATTTTTGTATGATAATGAACATATTTTAGAAAAGTTCAATTACTTATAGTTAGACATTAGTTAAACTATGTATTTAGTACTAGGATCTTAGTTGAAAGAAAAATTCTAATTAAGCTAATGATAAATGATTGCAAGTAACTGACTCATACTAAAAAAGTAATGAATTTGTCCAAAAGCAAAAAAGTAAAGTTTATGAAATCTAAAAAATCCAACACTAAATATTTTTGTACAAAATTAATAGTATTGCTTTTTACGAATTTTTGGACTCTTTTATTTTTTTTCTTATTTTGTTTTTAGTAAGGTTAATACAAAAATAATTTACTCTTATTTGGTATTAATGTTGTTACTTATGTCTTGAATTTTTCCCTTGTTTATTTTAGGAAATTCATAATTTCTATTGGTTGAGGAGACCCTTTGTCCTAATAGATTTGGAAATGGAAAATATTGTCCTTATAGGATTGGAAAAACATTTTTCTTATAGGTTTGGGACTACTTGAGATCTATATATAGGGTATGTAGTTGGGGATTCGAAAGCATTGTAAAATTTGTTCTCTTTCTTTTATAGTGAAAAACTCTCTCTGTTTTTACTAGGAGGGGTAGGCCTAGTCGAACCTCATTAAATCCTTATGTTATTCTTATTCTCTATTTTCTTTGTTTGGATTCTGTGATAGCTAATCCATGATATTTCCGCAACAAGTAGTATCAGAGGTTGGTTAGGGTTTCTAAACATAATCTAGAGTTAAGATGTCTCCATCATCCTCAATAAGTTTGAAATAGAGAAATTCGATGGGGTCTAATTCCAGTCTATGGAAGATTAGAATGAGATCATCTTTGGTGTTATAAGGGTTGTGGAAAGCTATTAAGGAGAATTTTTTAAAAGAGTTGAAATAATCAGAACAGGCAGACCTGAAAGAGATGGCTTTGAATGTTATATTCATGATGTTACAGATAGCTTTCTCTAGGAAATTGCTGAACAGAAATCTGCAACAACGGCATGGAAGAAATTAGAAGATCCATACTCTAAGAAATCTCTTACAAATCACCTCTACTTGAAAATGAGGTTATACAATCTTCGTACGAATGAAGGTACACCGATCAAAACTCACCATGATGAGACTAATCAATTATAATGGACTTGAAGAATGTAAATATCAAAATTGAAAGTGAAGATCAAGCCTTAATGATGTTATGTTCTTTATCAGTGTCTTATGATACTTTTGTTGATACATTGGTATATGGAAAATACAATATCTCACTTGATGATGTTAGGAGTTGAAGAAGAGATTTTCGAATAGTAGAACTGAGAGTGAATGTGTTGTGAGTAGGGGAAGAACACAACATACAAACTTTAATATTTAAAAAAGGTTTAACGTCACATCAAAATCTAGAGCAAGAAAACATAATTGCTATGAGTGCGGGGAGTAGGGTCATTACAAAAGAGAATGTCCTAAACAAAGGAGAAAAGGGGGAAGTAGAAAGTTGATTACTAAGAAAATATTATTGACACGGGAAATAATTTTGATAACGATTTTTATGTAAGGGATGTTTGTGTTGTGAGTTCTCATCATAGGCAAAATTCTTGGGTTCTTGATTCTGGTGTAACTTTTCACATGTGTTCACACAAGAATTGGTTTGCAACTTACAAACAGATGAAAGAGAGTGTCTACCTAGGTGATGATAATTTATTAGAGGTAGAGAAGATTGGTAACATCAAATTAAGAATGTTCGATGACATTGTCAAAAATATTGAGTGTTGGTATGTTCCTCGAATGAAGAGAAATTTTATCGATCTATTGATTTTGGATTATCAAGGGTATAAGATTCAGTCAGAGAATGGAACACTTAAAGTATGTAAAGTGTCTATGGTACTCATGAAGGGTAAGCTTCATTCTAGATTGCATTATCTACAAGCCATTATAGTTGAAGGGTAAGCTTCATTCTAGATTGTATTATCTACATGCCAATGTAGTTGAAGGGGAAGCAATAGTAGCATCTGGAAAAGTGATCTGAATCAGTCTCAATTGTGACTCTTACGACTTGATCATATGAGTGACAAAGGAATGCCTTTGTTAAACAAGCAGAATTTGTACAAAAATCAAGTTTTTGATTTTTGTGATCAATGTGTGCTTGGTACGCAAATAAGGGTAAAGTTCAGCAAAATGGCTATTCACAAGACCAAAGAAAGTTAGATTTCAGACTTGAAGGGTCCAAACAAAATTTCTTCCAAAAATAGTGCAAGGTTCTTTATGAATTTGATTAATGATTACTCAAGAATGGCATGAGTGTATTTTTTGAAAACAAAAAGATGAGGCATTTCAACATTTGTTAATTGAAAGACGATGATTGAAAGGTAAATAGAAAACAAAGTTAAAAGCCTTTGAACTGACAATAGGTTGGAATTTTACAACTTGGATTTCAATAAGTTATGCAACGGAGATGACATAGTGAGACACCACATTTGTATTAGAACGCCATAACAAAATGATGTTGCAGAACATATGAAAAGAACACTTTGTGATAGGGCACGAAGTATGCTTTAACACTCATGTTTTTGCAATGTGTTTTTGGCTGAAGTAATAAATACTACTTGTTATTTGGTCATTAGATCTCCACTACAACTATTGATTTCAAAACTTCTTTTGAGGTTTGGTCCAGTTCGCCTGATGATTATTCAAATTTAAGAATATTTGATTGTCCTGCTTATGCTAATGTGAGGGATGAAAAACTTGAACGAAGGGTAAAGAAGTGCATATTTCTAGGGTATGCAACTGGAGTGAAAGGTTACTGATTGTGGTGCATAGATCAAAAGACTTCGAAACTAATTATTAGTAGGGATGTGACATTCAATGAATAAGTCTCACAGGACCCTCATAAGGATTAAAGGCAATAGTAAAAATAGATCACAATGTTAGTGACCGTATATAGCTAGATATGGAATTTCCACAAGCTCATGCCAATAATTTAGAAGTGGAGGAGGTGCAAGACATTAACCAAGAGGATAATGATGATTCACCTATCCAACCAGAATCATATAGCATTGCAATAGGTTGGAAAAAAGAGTGATCAACCAACCAAAAAGATTTGCAAACGTGGTTGATGAAAATCATTTTGGATATGCAAATTTTATAAAATTTATCTTATCAGTTGCCGACACCATAGATGTGTTTGAGCCTAATAGCTATAAAATAAGCAATTTCTAGTTCAACAACAAATTAATGGGTTGGTTCTATGGGTGAAGATATTGAGTCTCTTCAAAAGAATCAAACATGGAAGCTTGGTTCATTACCAAGGGGACAAAAGGTAGTCAAACATCATTTTATCCGGGATGTTGTGTCTAAAGGGGTTGTTGATGTGAAGAAAATGTCTACACATGATAATTAAGGAAATATGATGACAAATATAGTCCCGACCAGTAAGTTTAGGCATGTCTATACTTGATTGGTGTGAGTTGTATTCAGTAAGGCCTTTGGAGGGCTGAAGCAAGGCAGAGAGACATTATTTCAATTGATTAAAGGAATTCAAGACAAGGGGAAAATTTTCAATTATGTCTTGAATTTTTCCCTTGTTTATATTAGGAAACTCAATTCCTATTGATTTAGGAGACCCCTTTTCCTAATAGATTCGGGAAAGGAAAATGTTGTCCTTATAAGATTGGGAAAACCTTTTTCTTATTGGTTTGAGACTACTTAAGATCTATATATAAGGTATGTAGTTTGTGATTCTAAAGAATTGTAAAACTTTTTCTCTTAGATTCATAGTGAAAAATCTCTTTGCTTTTGCTGAGAAGAGTAGGCCTAGTTGAACCTCATTAAATCCTTGTGTTATTCTTTTGCTCTATTTTCTTTATTTGTGATTGTGTGTTAGTTAATCCACGATATTTCTGCAACAAATATAAATGTAAAAAATACATATATTTTTATTACTAAACTACAGTAAGTAATCCAGCTAACAAATAACTAAAGTCCAAAAAAATTATCCAAAACCACAACAACCAATCACATTGTTATCACAATCTGAAAACTAAATATACTAGTCTACTTTTTTACAAGACTTTGTGCTAAAACATCTTATATTATTGATGAGTCGGGGATTTTGACTCATTTAGGGCTTAATTTTCAAAGATTTAGTGTCTTCAATGCCCATTCTATGCTCATAACTGATGTTGAAATGTTATTTTGCAGCAATGAAGGCAAAACAGCAAGGCAAGGACATTACAAGGCAAATAAGAGCGAAAAATTGAAAAAGTTGAAGGAAAGCAAAGTTGGTACTCGCCAAAGCCACTTGGCGAGTCGCCGAGTGCACCTTCAGCTCGCCCAAAGTTTCAATAGGCCATCCCATGGACATGTAACATTACAAAAATTCATAGACTTAACTAGGGCCTAACGTAAGGGTTCTAGAGCTTTAAGTGGGGGTTGGAGTTGTAGAATTTACTTCCCATACTTATAATGAAGGGTTTAGAGGTTAAACATAAAGGTACGAATCCCCAAGGACCAACCAAAGGGGTCCTTGAGGAGGACCCCAAAACAGTCCCTAAAACTGCTAAAAAAGGCCACCTACGGATAGGACTCACACCCCGTAGGTGGACCCACGCCCCATGGGAAGTGGTCGTGGGTCAAGGACCATTTTGAATAGTTGCAGGACACCACCCACGAAGGACCATTACGGTCCGTAGACCCACCCACGGTCCATGGATCGGGGTCTCGTGGGTGAGGCTGTTTAGAGATTAATTAGTTTAAGTTGGGGGTTTAGTCCATAATTAGTTAGGGGTTAAGTGGTATCATTTATTTTGTAATTATACCACCTATAAAAGCCTAATAGACCCCTAAAATAAATTAATTAAGTCATTCTTCCAAGACCCCAAATCAAACCCAATTCCCTCCAAGAAATCCTCTCTCTAGAAAAGTGAAGAAGAAGAAGAAGAGAAAGCTAGGTCAAATTCGTCCATTGTTGCAAGATTAGTAGGGATTTATATCCAAGGTATGTTACCTTATTCATCCATGGATTCATCCATCCATAGAGCCCCCTAGATTCCCCCAATTGCGAAGAAAGACCTCAATTCTAGCTAGAGTTTCTCCCTATGTTGTGGGTAGTGTTGAGTATGATTTCAATTGAGTGGATAGTACTTGTTTATGATTGAATTATGTTATTATGAAGATATTATATGTTTTCCATGGTTAACCCTAGTCTAAATTGATGAAATTGAATTATGTGGGTTTATGCCACGAAAGGTGAAATTGAAGACGTAGAGTTGATCTTCTAAAGTTGATGATGTCTGTAGTAATTGTTCATGAATGAAAGCTTGTGGCCATGAATTGAATTAGATTATAGCATATATGATGTATCATGACTAGCGAAGTTGAAGTTGAACCTTTATGATGAATTATGACTAGAATTACCTAGTAATGAAGAATGTGATTAGATGCCTTGTAATCTAGATTCATAAGATGCTTTTATGGTGTAGAGCTATTAAGAATGAAGACTCATAGTTATGAATTTTGATCACTAGGGTTTTGAGAGTATATCCAATATGATGAATTATGTATGTTAAGGCTCCAAGAGTGAAGCTTATATGATAATGGTAGACTATTACATATAATGGTTATGGGAAGACTTTACCACCTAATCTACCTCATGAATGTTTGGATGCACAAAGTGATAGAATCACATGGGTTAGAAGGATATCCATGTCAAGTGTTTGAACCCTAGGTGGGATGATTGAAAGTAAGGATTGAACCTCAAGGAGGTGAAGTATGAGATTAGGCTTGTAATAGTTAAACTACTTGAATTATGAGTATATCCATGTATAATGTAGTCATTCTATATGTGTTCATTTAATGTGAGCTTTGACCCTAGAAAGAGGCAAGATATGATAGTATGCATGATTTATGAAGTTTAGTACATGCTTTGGAACACTTTGAGAATAAAGTGAATATGCTTATGATCTAGTTGTTTTATTGTAGAAAAAGTTGTCCTAATATACACACTTAGGCATGATTATGATATGATGTGAAAGGTTAGTCACATATAGTGATTCTAAGATTGGAAGACTAGTCTCACCTAATGAATCTATGAGCTTTAGTATGAGTTATGTTGGATTGAGTGTCAAGACATTCTTCCATAATTATGAACAAAAGTCAAGACTTAATATGAACTCAAATGGGAATTATTCTTAGCACCGAAAGGATATTGATATGAGATAGTAGCCCTCGCGTTAGTAGAGGTCGGGTTTCTAGTAGTCATCTCTTGAGATGGGAGTTCTCACATTAGTAGAGGTCGGGTTCCTAGAAGCAATCTCATGGGATGGAAGCCCTCATGATAGTAGAGGTCGAGTTTCTAGAAGCAATCCCTTTATCGTGCCCCCGTAGGTTACTTAGCTATTGGATCCACCTAAGCTAAGAGTTTGGTTCTACCTTAGGCAAGTTAGACAACCCCTTTTAGGTGTGGGGTAGACACCGGATTCCATGTTAAGCTCACATGGTCTAAGTCGGTTAAGGCTAATTCCTACAATAAGAATATGAATTATGAACTATGGTTACTTAATAAGCTTTACTTAGTATGGATGAGATTATGGGATCTTATTCATGCATTGCACAAGTATGCTTTGAAGGTATCTATGGTGTGTTCCTTTTATGTTATGATGACATGTGAAATGATATGGTTATGGTTTATACTTATGATGTATGTTTGATGGATTGTTTCCCTAGTTGTCTTATATGATATGATTGTCTAAAGGTGATAGGATCCATTGTCTATGAGAGGTAAGTTAAAGGATAAGATCAAATAGGATGAAGAGGTATGAGGGCCTAAGAGTGATATTTAGCCTAGATGGGATTATGGGGTCTCATCTATGCATTACACAAGTATAACTTGAAGGTTACTTATGAAGTTTCTCCTATGTTAAGAGGAAATGAGTATGGACTAAGTTAATGAATAGGTGGTATGTCCCATGTTGTTGGAGTATGCCTTATGTTGACTTATGCTCATATTATGCCTATGTTGAAGATTATGCTTATGATTATGTTATTGTCTCTTATGCTTATGGCTTATGTTGACTAACCCTTGTGCTATGCTCTTATGATGTTATGCTAGCTCACATATTTAGTACATTTTTTACTAACGCATATTTTGCCTACATTCTTATCAAATGTAAGGTTCAAGATTTGAGTTCCATTCTTGAGGATAGGGTTTTAAGGAGCAAGGAGTTGAAGACTTGGTGAGTCCTCATAGTTTCGAGGACAAAGCCATTATTTTCCTTTATGTCTTTTATTTTCATGTTTTGAGACAATTGTTGGGCTTCGCCCCAAGATTTATTCAATTATTGTATTAGATGGTTTGAGACAAAAGTGTAGTACGGCTTCCGCTTGCTTTTATAAAGACTTTGATTGTATGAAAAATGTTTTAAAATTTCTGCAATGTTCTAGTATCTTATGTGATGATATGCTAAGGGCCTATATGAGACCCCTTCAGGGTCAAGTACGCCATGCTACATCTCGGGTGTACCCCTGGGTCATAATAAGACAAGACCAACTCGGCGAGAAAATTAATGGTTTGGCGACGCACCGAATGGATTAGCGATGTCGATCTCGATCGCCTAAAGTTACAAAAAAAAGATGTTGAAATGTCAAGTTAAGAAGGCGATAAAAGGGAGGACTCAGTGTATCACCGACCAAGTCGGCGGATTCCGACTTCCTTCGCCGAGTGACTCCGAGGCTGAAATTCTACGAACGTATAAATGTAATTTTTAAAAGAAGAAAAGAAGTTCCCACATTGTCCAGTTCTGGGTTTTTTATCTTGAACATTCTAAACATTGTTCTTATATTTTTTTTGAGTAGATATTTAATGTTTGTTTGATTTTTAGCTTAAATTTGAGCATTTGAGACTTGTGGATTATTGCCAAACCTGATGGAAGACATAGTTGATAACGATTTCTTGTTCTTTATTATGTTTGGCTAAAACCCCCATTTTTTGGGGTGTAATTATGTAGTTGGATGCATTAATTAGCTAATGGGTGTTATTAATTACTGATTTTATTGTTAAATTGAAGTGGGTTTAATTATTAGTTTGTGGTTTAATTGAGGAATTATAGTTGCAAATGCAGTTCTAGCCTAGTACTCTATACTTGCTTGAAAAAGAAGTGTTAGAGTTAAATTATTAACTGATGAGTGTAGTGATTGTGTTGTTACGAATCAAGCTTGAGAAAGTGGGTTTGAATGCAATCCTACAAATCTAGGTTGAAAAAGTATATTGTTTACGATTATGGGTTGTTAATCTGTTTTGTGCTTGTTTAGGTTCAAAAGAACTCACTTGATTCGTGATAGTTGATTGAGAAATGGCTATTGCACCCAAGACCTAGCCTACCCACCGATATTCAACGACTTTGAGTAATTAGTAATCACCCATTACGCAAAATTAGCATTCAATTTATCACACTCCCAAGAAATCCTCTCTACTTGTTTACTTACGGTTATTTGTAGTTGTTAATTGGTTACCCAAATCCCCGCCCTCATTTGACATTACTTGTCAAAACCTTGTTATTTACTTTATTGTTGCGAAAATGTCTACATCTACAAACGATTAGAACACTATTTTACTTCTTAATCGAATTATTTACTGTATCACTCTGTGTGGGATTGACCCCAACTCTTAGTTAGGTTTATACTTGTTAGCGACCACCTACACTTAGAATCGAATGAAGTGTAGTTGACAGTTATCAATTGTATTTTAGCTTTAATGACTATTGGGGCTCTCACATTACTTATGTAACCTCTTTTTATTACTATCCATTACTTATGTTTGTCTTCAAAAGTTCTCTAATTTCTCTCCATCCACATTATATAAGCATATTTAGTGTATATCCATATGAGCATCTGAGTATGATGTGTCTTGCCTTTTTATTTTTTGGATAATACACACTAGATGTTGTTTTTATGTAGTAGCTTCATATGTTATTATGTTCATTCAATTGAGTAGTCTATGGAACATGCAGGATGCAAACAAATGGTTTGTCGACTCTAACTCTCTCTCAAAGAGTTTACACCTGTGGTCAACCTCTACTATCCATCTAGTTAATCTATCAATTGTCAGTAGTCTATTTTGCAGTTGCATCTAAAGAGTGAATCTATCACGATCCAAAACGACCGTAATGACACTTGTCTTATTCCACCAAGACAATTTAGCCTAATTTCAAACATAACACTTCATATAACACATGAAACGAATAATAGCACTCCAACATTACAGGTCACGAATACTAGGTATCATATTCACCAATAACAAGTTTCACAATAAACACCCACAAGTTCACAAATGATAATAATGTGCAATGCAATGAAATGAAATGTCAAATATAGTGATGTTTGTCTGTTCTACGATGCACATCCATTGAATATCAAGTTGGAATCCATGGGAGATGCACAAGGTCCATGCAACCCCTGTAATCATATTCCATCGGCATCACCAAAACCATTTCCCATTGGTAACGCCAAAACTAATTCCCATCGGCATCACCAGAAAAATTTACCATCGACATAATCATCACAGTGTTTCAAAACTAATGCAAATAGGAATGTTCACACAAATAATGGGAAATTGAAAATTCCATATCAATACACAATACATGTCCATACAACCATGATACAATACCAATAATTAGTCTATATAATCCATCAAATCATTCAAAACACATCACACATCAATTTACTATCAAGTTGTCTTTTTATTACTTTTTTATCAATGGAATCATTCCCTTAGACATGTAACTACAAATATCAAACCTTTCACCAAATCACATTACTCTTCAACACACATAAGAAGGAAATAAAGATTCTATATACATAAAAAAAGTTAAGAAATCTATTTACCTCAAACAAACAATCAATCACTCCGGCACTTGAGCTTTCTCTTTTCATTGGGCCTCAAAGTCAACACAATCTATTTAATAATTAATCACAATAAGAATTCGAAACAAATAACACCTATATTAAGAATTTTAGAATACGAGGTCACATCGACCCAAAACCCATTTCCACAAATAGAGGATAAATCTACAAATTTGTACAAAAATATGTTATACAAAGAACTCAGAAGTCACCCGTGAAAAGCAATTCAGAAATGGAGTTGAATTGAATCTTAAATCACCATTTTTCAAAATTGATTGAGTTCTTGAAAATTCCCTAAATTCGCAATTCAAAAACAAGATTTGGATGTTTAAACTCATAAACAATCATTGGGAAAAAAGGTTTATCTCAAAATTCACTTTAAAAACACCTTAATCGAGCTTCTAGGGATCAACAGTGGAGGAAATAGGAAGAAATCACGATTTTTGAAAAATAAGACAGTGTCAGTCATTTACTCTCTGCAGATATGGACCATGTCCTTGAATGCGGAGGTCGGCATTCACTAATTCTCTGTGAATGCGGCCCTTCCCTGTTAACGTAGAGATCTTCATGTTGACCCTCCTTAAACATGGCCCAAACCCTACGAACACAAAGGTCACTAGACACCAGCAACAACAAACATATCAAGACATAAAAATTCACTGAAAGGACCCTCGAGATTCATTCAAAAACCCATACACACAAACCAAATATGCTACTTAACTAAATTTGATGTTTTACACTCAATAGAACCATCAAAACACGAATTCAGTGTCTCTTTAGCCTGAAACTCTTAAAAGTCCCAACAAACTAACTTAACACTCAAAATACCAAATTTCCCTAAGAACCTTTAAAAAATCAATCAAGACCTTACATAGGCCCAAAAATCATCCTCAGAATCCAATGAAACCATTGGAAATCAACTCTAAATATTTGAACACTGAATGTTGACCACAGTTATCTCTTGACCTAAATTCACATGATCTTCCAACTCAAGGGCTCAAATCTACAAAACAACTCCAAATTAGAAAATACAGCACTGTGAGACCAAATTCAATATTTCGGAGCTGATGTAACTAATGATATTCCATTCCAAGACTCAAAACTCTGATTGTTAAAAAGACCACTCTTAACAACTTTAAACCTTTTAAAACTCAAAACTTCCAAAAATCAAAACTTTTCAATCAAATTATAAAACAACTTCACAAACGGATCAAAAATGACTCAAGACAACTATCAGAAGGGATAAAATAGTAATTTTATGAAAAAATTCTAAAAATGACATTCCGTGTCATTACATTATACACCACTAAAAATCATGTTCATCCTAAAACATAAAGTAAAAGAAAGTACTTGAAACTTCAAAAAATAGAGGATATCTGGCAAGCAGGTCGATCTTCGTCTCCCAAGTCACCTCACAAACTGAACGGTGCTTCCATTGCACCTTCACTAAATAAATCTCCTTGGTCCTAAGATTTTGAAAATGCCTATCCAAGATAGTTATAGGCTCCTCCTCGAATGGCAAGTCTGGACCCATCATGCACATACTTCTGAAGCAAATAGACATGGAAAATAGGATGCACATTTGAAAAGCTTGGTGACAAGGCTAACTTTGTCACAACCCAAAGTACACCCTAGACGTGACATGGTGTATAAGACCCCTAGAGGCCCTACACAAGCCACTTATCATACATCATACAAGATAATAAAAATAAAGCATTTTAAAAGTAGCATTTTATATAAAAGAGTTTCACGACAAGTAGCGGAAGTCTAATAATTGTGTCAATAAGCCATCTTATACATCATAAGAAAATTGATTGGGACGTAACCCATACATCACAATAAAAGTCTAAAAAATGAAAATGACATGAAGCTATAAAAGTGACACCGTCTTCAAATGTATGAGGACATGCCAATTCTTCAAATCTCTAATGCAATCAACTAGCCACGATCGGTAGGAGAAGAGTCGCCAAGCCCTACATTAGTGAAACAATGTAGGCACAAGTATGCATTAGTATATGGAATGTACCTTTATAAGGGGAATGCAATAAAACACGAGAAGTGATCATAAGGGGACATAATCCAAAGCATGAAATGCATGACCAAGTTAAAACATAGTAAAATCATTTAAGAAGATTCATAAATCATGAACATGGCCAATAAATCTTTACATCATAAAGGAAGCTTCATAAAACATTATTAATTAATTTAGTTCGTTTTGTGGGAAGTTTACCATTAACCGACATATAGACCATGTGAGCTATAACATGGAATCCAGTGTCTGCCCGACACCATAAAGGGGTGTCCTCACTTGACAAGGTAAGGATCTGATGCTAAAATAGATCCACTAGCTAATGTCTATCTAAGACAGCCATCCTATGGTGACACATAATTATGGGACATGGGTATTCGCCGCTAGTCCACTCGGTGCTAAGCATAATTTCCACGGAATAGTCATTAATATTATTCATTTTACAATGTATGGTAAAGTACAATTAAGATACTAATCCAAGCTAGAAGTATCATATGATATCTCTGTAGACCATGCGTGAGAAAATCTTTCACCATCCATGATCTTTTCATAATAGCTTTTTAAGACTCATAGTCATTAACTTCATGCTAGAAATGCCCTACTACTAATGGAAATAGTTTTGAAAGTGTGATCTATAATCATTGATGGCATATCCAGATACCATAATAATCAAGACCTAATTTAGAAAAAATAACCTAAAAAACATTGAGGGTAAATCTAGATGTCATTCAAGTCAGGTGGCCAAGCTTCATAGAACATATAGATACCTTCATCTACAAGCTTACATAAGTAATACACATTGATTTCATGAAAATATGCATGATTTCTTAAAAATATATTCATAGATTCTAGATTTGGCCAATAATCAACAAAACTAATATATGACTAGTAGGTGTTTCTACGGACTGTACATGCTAATAGAAAAACCAACTTCAAGATTAAAATTTCACTAAGTTTGGGGGTCACCTACGAGACCTACCTACGACTCGTCAAAGGAATGATAGACTGTCATGTTGAACCATCAAAAGGGTACTGAGTATTGTTTTTGAAAAATTTATTTCCCCTACCTACGATTGCCACCTACAGCCCGTGAAAGCTTCTACCGTTTGTAGATGGGATCCGTAGATACAAACTTCAATTTAAAAGTTTATTTTCTTCCTTTCCAAATCTGAGGTGTTACAATATCTCCCCCCTTGGGAACATTCATCCTCGAATGGGACTCAAACTAGCATGGATAGAGTGGGAGAGAAACGGACAACCCAAGATGAATGTAATTTCATCAAAATGCACACATCGAAGGAAGAATATCAACTTCAAGCTAAAACATACTTCTAAAACATATTTTATCAAACATATTTGCAAATCATATACAAATGCACATCATCATGAATCAAACAGTCAAGCTAAATCATATCTTTGGAAAATCAAGTTTTTCATGAGCATGCATGCATGAGGAAACATAAGAATGACTAAAACACAAGAATCCTAAAGAGGGAACCATGAGGGGCTTATCCCTCAAGCTAGACCAAAATATACAAGAATATAAAATAGGGATACTAAGATGCCATATCGGCTCCGGCCTTTCACATACCAAACCATAGCAAAGAACCCTTCCAACAACTTAAATAGTTCTACACACACCCAACATAAAGCACACTATCTCTCCGTTGGGCACAAACCTCTCTAGTCTTTTCGAATCCATCTCCATTAACCCAAGCATAGCACCGAAGTCTTAACAACTATGGAACCATTGTTACATTCAAGTAAATGCTTAAGGAATTTCCACTAAGATTTAAAGGTCAATTTCAAACACAATTACCACACATGGAGTCTTACCCTAGTCAATGAAACATCCAATATCAAGCAATGCATAACCACAGTCTAAAAGACCATAACTTATCAATTACCACATCTGGGAACCCTCGTGATCTTGTCGAGTCTGAAGAGCATAAACCTATTCTATTTTTGACCACCACTAGGACCTGAAGAAGGGTAGGGTTGAGCCCATCGACGATTATCTCCCTCATTTTTAGCAACCGTAGGACAATCCCTTATCTTATGATCCATTTTTCACAATCAAAACATGCATTAGACCTGGCTAGACACTCACACCTATGTATTTTTCCTCACTGTCGACACTCGGATCCCATTTTCTCACTAGAACTATTACCTTGAGAACTATTAACTCCACCGGACCTTGAATGTGAGAAATCACTATTATCCATTTTTTTCCCTCTTTGAATATCTATTGTTATCCTTAAGCTTCTCATCTTCTATTTGTTGTGCATGAACTATCAAACAGGAGACATCCATCTCCTTGACAAGCATAGCAGTTAGGCATTCTTTGACCACCAAGTTGGAAGCACCCGACACTAACTTACTCATTCTTGCCCTTGGATTAGAAATCTTTAGTTGGAGCGTATTTGGATAATTGCGTGAATTTCAAAGCATACTCTTTCACACTCATATTCCCTTGATGGAGGTTAATGAACTCAAGTACCTTTGCCTCCCTCATCTCAAAGGGAAAGAACCTATCAAGAAAAGCAACCTTAAATTTCTCCCAATCAGTAGAACCCGCATCTATTACCCTTTCTTCCTTTCATTGGTTAAACCAAACTTGAGCAACACCCTTGAGTTGATAAGCGGTCAATTTTGCCTTATCTACCGAATTGATACCCATGATTCCCACTATCTTATAAACCTCATCGATGAACTCTTGAGGATTTTCCTCTACTTTAGACCCATGAATTTTTAGAGGATTTAATCTAGTAAAGTCCCTCACCCTTGTTGTCGTCATACCCACCCTTGTGTTCACGGGAGGCACAACCTCTCTATTTGCTTGAGTCGTCATATATAGCTTGGGCCAATGTATGAAATGTGGCTCAAAACTCATCGTTACTCACTTTCTCGGTCAAAGGGTCAACCGAAACTTGGGGAACCTCGAGCTCTATATTTTACGAACATTCCTTCTCACGGGATTCCTTCGTGGAGGCATATTATGAAAAACATAAACAAGGGTTAGGAGAGAAGGACCTTTATAGAGGTAAACTCTATGGCACAACTTTATAGTAATGAAAGAAGTGAAGTTTCTTATCTTACAGCCTCTCATTCATAAATGTGGCGCACTTCACACTCATGAACAAGACTCTACTCGACGTGGCTTATGAGATATCCTAGGACTTTTCTAAACCTTGTGCTCTGTATATTAAGTTTGTCACGACCCAAAGTACATCCTAGACATGACATGGCGTATAAGACCCCGAGAGGCCCTACACAAGCCCTACATCATACAAAATAATAGAAACAAAACAATTTAAAAGTAGCATTTCATATAAAAGAGTTTGACGAAAAGTAGTGAAAGTCTAACAATTGTCTCAACAAGTCATCTAATAGATCATAAGGAAAGTAATTGGGATGTAATCCATACATCACATACAAAGTCTGAAAAATGAAAACAACATAAAGCTATAAAAGTGACATTTTCCTCGAATGTATGAGGACTCACCAAGTCTTTAAATCTCTAATGCAATTAACTAGCCACGAACAGAAGGAGAAGAGTCGACAAGCCCTATATCAGTGAAACAATGTAGGCAGAAGTATGCATTAGTAAATGGAATGTACTAAGTATGAGGAGAATGCAATAAAATATGAGACGTTATCATAATAGGATATAATTCAAAACATAAAATGCATGACCAAGTTAAATTATAGTAAAATCATTTAAGAAGATTCATAAATCATGAACATGGTCAAAGCATCTTTAAATCATAAAGGGAGATTCATAAAACATTAGTAATTAATGTAGGTTGTTTTGTGGGAAGTTTACCATTAACCGACATATTGACCATGCGAGCTATAATATGGAATCCAGTGTCAGCCCCACACCGAAAAGAGGTGTCCTCACTTTCCAAGGTAAGGATATGATGCCAAAGTGGATCCACTAGTGTATGTCTATCTATGACAATCATCATATGGTGGCAAGTAGTTATGGGGAATGGGTATTCGTTGCTAGTCCACTCGGTGCTAAGCATAAATCCCACAAAATAGTCATTAATATTATTCATTTTATTATCCATGAAAAAGTACAATTAAGATACTAATCCAAGATAGAAGCATCATAGGATGGCTCCTTAGACTAGTCATGAGAAAACCTTTAACCATCCAAGATCTTTTCATAATAGCTTTTTAAAGCTCATAGTCATTAACTTCATGCTAGAAATGTCCTACTATTAATGGTAATAGTTTTGAAAGTGTGATCTATAATCGTTAATGGCATATCCGGATACCATACTACTCAAGACTTAATTTAGGAAAATTAGCCCAAAAAGCATTGAGGGCAAATCAAGATGGCATTCATGTCATGTGGTCAAGCTTCATAGAACATATAGATACCTTCATATATAAGCTTACATAAGTCATACACATACATTTCATGAAAACATGCATGATTTCATAAAAAAATATATTCATAGATTCAAGTTTCTTCATAAATTCATGTAAAATAAGGTTCATAGTTAAATTCATAGATCAATGCATGGGTTCACATGGAATTAGTTGAAAATGATGTAATTAGGTCCAAATCATCAAAATAAAATCATAATAAAGAAATTGAATCCATACAAATCAAACCCGTGAGGAATTGAATAAAAACATTATTAATTTTGGGAAATTTAATTGGAAATTTGAAGGAACTTTGGGAATCAATGCGTGATTCGAACTCATTGATGAACTCCCTACATACCTTGATTAAAGCTCTAATCAATGATGAAGAAAGGAGACTTGAACTTGAAGAAACCTAGCATCTTCTTCCTTGATCAAGAGAGAGTATTTTTTAAGAGACTTCAGAAATTTGAGAGAATGAATAAGTTGGGGGAAATTTATAAGGGTAAAAAGTATTTATACGCTTAGATTTAGGGGTAAAAATACTTGGTATAAGGTTAAACCAATTAGGGAAAAGACCCAAAAGCCCTTTTAAAAAAACTGTTGACCACCATCTACGGTGGGACTTACGGTCCGTAGGTCCTTCTACGAGCCGTACTGGTCAACCGTGGAAAGTGATCAAAGACTCTAGATTTTGCCAACGATCGACGGAACCCATGTACGGCTCATAGGTCTTTCTACAGACCGTACATGCTAACCGTATAAACCAACGTTAAGCTTTAAAATTTCACTAACTTTGGGGGTCACCTACGAGACCTACCTACGACTCGTTAAAGGAACAACGGCCCGTCCTGTTGAACCTTCAAAAGGGTACGGGAATTTTATTTTGAAAAACTTATTTCCCCTACCTACAGCTGCCACCTACATAGAAGCTTCTAAGGTCCATATATGGAATCCGTAGAAACAGACTTCAGTCAAAAAGTTTACTTTCTTCCTTTCCAAATCTAAGGTGTTACAAACTTATAGGTTACCTCTCCAATCCACCTCAAAATCTCAAAATGACCAATGAATTTGTTAAGTTTTTCCGTCTTTCAAAATCTCATAACACCTTTCATGGGAGACACTCTGATCCAAATATGATCACCCTCCATCAACTCCAGATTTTGAACCCTTTTATCTGCGTAATTCTTTTATTCACTCTAAGTTGTCAACAACCTACACTTAATCAAACGGACCTGCTCCATAGAATATCTAAGAAAGTTTGTATCTAATGAATCCATCTCATTTGTATAAAACCAAACTATCAGAGATCTACACATTCTCCCATACAACACCTCAAATGGGGCCATCTGGATATTGGAATGGCAGATGTTATTGTAGGCAAACTATGGTAGGACAATAATGATCCCAAGAAGCACCAAAGTCAATCACGCATATTCAAAGAATATCTTCTAACACTTGAATAGTCCACTCAAAGGGCAAAGAGTTGTACTCATGTTCAGCCAAGTACCCAAACCATGTTGTAAGGACAGTGAGAAGTGAACAACGAACCTCGATCAGAGACAATAGAAATAGACACTCCATATAGCCAAACTATCTAACTAATGTAGAATCGAGGTAACTTCTCTATCATTTACTAAACTCAGATAAAATGGGCGGACTTGGACAACCTATCAAAAACCACCCAAATAGAATCATAAACACCCACGTTGGTAGGCAATCCCACAACATCATGGTGATACATTCCCACTTCCAAGTAGGAATGGGTAATCCTTTGAGAGAGAGAAAGTAGAAATAGGCTTCATACCCGACTCTTATTTAATAGAAAAATTAATATTCCTATCGGGAGAAACACCAAAAAAATCAGTAGGGAATACATCTGGAAAATCATAAGCCACACGAATGGTCTCACTAGGAGGTGACTCAACACTAGTGTCCCGGATGAAGGTTAGGTAAGAGAAAAACCCTCTACCTACCAATTGTTGAGCACATAGGAAGAAAATGACCTTAGTAGGGTAAAAACCATTAGCACCCTTCCACTCAACCTTTAGAACACAAAACACCGCTAAGGTCACAGTCTTACATTGATGTAGTAACACAAATATGTACAAACATGCACACATTAAATCAAACCCAATAGCAAAGTAGGTAGACATATCAAATGCAAATTGATGATAAATTAGGATGATATATGTGTTAACTGCATCAAAAGCCTTAAGCTCAGGTCTCCCAATAAATGCATAACACTAACCCTCTATGCCACCTCCAACCTAGGTTGTACCTCTACCCCCACTCTGTTATGATATAATACCACTACTAGAAGTCCGACAACCTTTGCCTGACTGAAGTCTGCCACAACCCCTAGTTGGAGGTGCTGGTCCTCTAGCGAGAGTAGAATAAGTAGATTGGGACCCTATTTGAGTCTACATAAGGCCTGTCATAACAAGTGATCAGAGTCCCCACAACCAAACAAGATCTCGGAGTAGAGGACAACTGTGAGGGACCAAATGAACAACTATAACTGCCCCATCTTGCAAATCATTGATATGAACTATATGAACTTTGACTTGCACTATAAGACCCATGAAGTGTCTAACCACTCTTGAAGGTCAACATAGCAGCATGACTTGGTCCTCAATGTTGAAAAGAACCATTTTCTCTATATAACCCCCATACTGTCATATGAGGCACCAGAAAATTGATTGGATGTATGAGCCCTCTTAGAGTCACCAAACACACACACTTTATCTCTCTGTAAACTCCACATCCTTAGCAACACTCACACTAGACTTGAAGAAATCCCCCTCACAGGCTGATCTAAACACGTCTAGGATGATGGAATAAGTCAAACCTCTCACGAATCAGTGGGTCCTCTCAACCTCATCATGAATAATGGCTAGAACATGTCTAGATAACTAACAGAGTCAAGTCTCATACTCGGTAACCATAAGGCTATCCGGCCTCAGACTCTTAAATCTCAATCGACTCTCCTTTCTTACGCTCTAAAGTACAAATCGATCATAAAAGGCACTGATAAAATATCTTCAATATCCAACTGGAAAAGACCCCGAATATACCCTATACCACTCTCTTGTTGGCCCATGTAACTGGAGTGTAGCATACCAGACTCCATGCGACTCATCTAACCCCATAGTCTCTAAAAACTCTATGTAAGTGGTCAAAAGCTCATGAGTGTCCTCACTCTTTCCACCCTGAAACTGGGGTGGATCTATCTTCCTTAACCTCTAGTTACTATATTACTCATCCTTTATCAAAACCACTAAGGGAGCACCGTGGACCCCAAATACCGATAGAGGAACAACCTCCACAACAAGACCTATTCTTGGCCGCCTGATGTGAGCCCAAAATACATATTTTTAATCATTATTTCCTTACATTTATTATTTATATTTGTCCTTTATGAGCATAAACTTTATGGATTGTGCTAAATTGTGTATTTTATTTGTAGGATTAAATTGATGGGAAAATGAAGAAGTTTGAAGCTAAAACGAATTAAAGATTAAAAGTTGAAGAAGGAAATCAAGCAGGCAGCTTAATGGATTAAATTGAATAAAATAATATATTTATGTATATAAGGAAAGGCTGCAATTGAAAACTACTGTTGCCACGTGTCAGCAAGCTGGATGGCTCATCTTATTATGAAAGGCAACGCAACAAATAAATTCCAAAAAACACGGACAGCTTCACGCAAAAAAAAAGGAAATCCAATTCCTTTTGGTTTTGGATTCCTAATTTAATTTGGACTCAATTATTTTATTTAGGGTTTTCTATATCTATAAATAGTCCATAGAAATAATTATTTTGGGAGGCAAGAACCAAGATACAAGACACAATATAAATTTTCTTCTAGCTTAGGAACTTTGGAAGAGCCGCCGTGGAGGCCGGAGAATTGTGGTTTATTCTTTCTTCT
>JAJOOO010031643.1:0-22287 GCA_029582685.1 Solanum piurae
CACTTTATGAACTAAAATAAGTACCCAAACAATGGCATGCGAAGTTTGGCTAAATTATGTTGGAAAATGAATTTAAGATCAAATAATGAGAAAAATGTAGTTAAACAAAAGACACTCAAATCGATTTGTGATTGTTTATCTATATGTGGATGATATGATAATAATGAATAACGAAATTACTAATATAATTGTTACTAAGTGTATACTTGCTAGTAAGTTTGATATGAAAGACGTAGGAGTGGCTGATTTTATATTCGGAAATAAGATTCACAAAAATCTTCAATGTCAAGCGTTGTCTCAAAAGAAAGTGTGTAAACTTGTTACTTCACTTTATGAACTAAAATAAGTACCCAAACAATGGCATGCGAAGTTTGGCTAAATTATGTTGGAAAATGAATTTAAGATCAAATAATGAGAAAAATGTAGTTAAACAAAAGACACTCAAATCGATTTGTGATTGTTTATCTATATGTGGATGATATGATAATAATGAATAACGAAATTACTAATATAATTGTTACTAAGTGTATACTTGCTAGTAAGTTTGATATGAAAGACGTAGGAGTGGCTGATTTTATATTCGGAAATAAGATTCACAAAAATCTTCAATGTCAAGCGTTGTCTCAAAAGAAAGTGTGTAAACTTGTTACTTCACTTTATGAACTAAAATAAGTACCCAAACAATGGCATGCGAAGTTTGGCTAAATTATGTTGGAAAATGAATTTAAGATCAAATAATGAGAAAAATGTTGTTAAACAAAAGACACTCAAATCAATTTGTGATTGTTTATCTATATGTGGATGATATGCTAATAATGAATAATGAAATTACTAATATAATTGTTACTAAGTGTATACTTGCTAGTAAGTTTGATATGAAAGACGTAGGAGTGACTGATTTTATATTCGGAAATAAGATTCACAAAAATCCTCAATGTCAAGCGTTGTCTCAATCTAATTATATCTGAAAGATACTTAAAATTCAAGTACTTAAACTTCAAAAGTGCAAAGACACCAATTGATGTTAATCTAGATCTTGCTAAGAATACAGATGAAAGCCAGTCTCAATTGGATTATTCTAGAGTGTTGGGAAGTTTGATGTACATCTTGAACTATACAAGACAAGGTATAGCTTGCGCTATGAGTAAATTAACTTGATACACATGTAGTCTAAACCAAAATTATTGGATGACAATGAAACTAATTTTGGGGTATATAGATAACACAAAAAACATTGCTTTGTACCACGACAAGTATCCGATATTTGTTGAACGATATAGAGATGCAAATTGAATCACTGGGTTGACTGAATCTAAGTCCACAAGTGGATATGTTTTAACCATTGGTGGATCAACATTATCTTCGAAATCATCCAAATAAACATATGTAGCTTACTCTACAAAAGATTATGAGTTTATAGCCTTACACAAGATTGATGAAGAAGTTGAATGAGTCGAGAATGTTTTAGAAGATATTTCATTTTTACCCAATCCAATGTGCATATATTGTGATAGGTAAGCTAAAATAAGAAGTGCTGGGAATATTATGTATAACGGTAAGGATTGTCACATAAGATGAAGACACAATACCATTATTCAACTATTCTCTAGTGGAATTATCAAAATTGACTATTTAAAACAAAGGATAATGTGTCATATCCACTTACAAAAGGCTTAACTAGAGAGGGAGTTGAGAGATCATCTAAGGGAATGTGACTATGGACGAGGAAAAAGTCATCGTGAAAGTAACTCTACCTATTAGATTTGAGATCCCAAGAACTAGGTTCAACGAGATCAAACAAAGTCATTGATGATCGTACAACATTATCAAAATAATATTTATGGCCCATTGTCATAATGAGACAATGTTAAGTAACAAGGATAAAGCCATTAAGACTTTTTAACAATTTTTCAGTTTGATACATGATATATCAAATGGTATATCTACAGAATTACACATTTAGAAATCACGTATGTAAGTGTGAAGTGTAAGCTACTTCAAGTATAATTTAGTAAGTCCAGGTCTCTACACACTTATGAATCGGAAAGTTTTCATGGATGAAACTAAAATAATACTGAGAAACAGATATAGTTAAAGGGTTAACTATGTAACTTATGTTGTCTAGGTATAAACCAAATTTCAACAGCTTAAACACATGAAATCTACAGATTGACCGAGTATAATCAATATATGTGATGAGTCCACAGATTGGACTCATTTAGGGCTTATTTTAATAGAAATTGTGTCCTCAAATGCTTATTTTATCTCAATATCTGATGAAAACCTTTAAGTTTCAGGTATTTGAAGTTTGAACGAATGCATAGACACTACTTCGCAAAAAGGAATGAAAGGGATGAAAAGAACGAGAAAATGAAGGCCTGAGGATCGCCGAGTTCACTTGGCGAATTGCCGAAGGGTTTCACTTCGCCTTTTGTTCCAGTGTGCTGAGCCCTGAAGGAAAGGATCAAGTCAGCGGAAAAAGAGAGCAGTCAGCGCATCACCAAGAAATTCTGCGAAGCAGTACTATGTCGCCCAATGACCCAGAGCACGATGATGCTGAAGGACGGTGCAAGACGGCGATGAACTACACCAAAGGGCGAATCACCGAGTTGATCGGCGATCCCGACTAATGTCGCCAAGTGATCCGCCGTAGCACAGATATTTGAAAACTATAAATACTCGTTGAGAGTTATAGCTTAGAATGAGATTTTAGGAAGAGACTTGAAGAAAGGAGTTCATCTTCCCCAAGTTGGAAGTGGGTCTTCTCCATTCTTCTTCCTTTTCTTAAATCAAGGTTTAATTTCTTATACCTATTTGATTTCACTATCATTTTAGGTGTATTTTGTTATTTCTTGATGTGTGGCTAAAAACCCCCATTCTTGGGGTGTGATATAGCAAATATGTGTTGATATTATTGTTGGGTCTTGATTGCTGATAAGTTAGATGTATTTTAATGGTGATTTTACCTAGTAGTTGTGGTTTGAGTTAATGGGTTTGTAGTTTCAAATACAAAGTCACCCATGTGTTTTCGGCTTGCCCGAGAGGGAGGTCGTGAAACCAAGACCACTAGACTGATGGCCTAAGGAGTGGGTCGACATGAGGTTCAGCCCGAAAGGGTGAGCCCTAGTTCCATATCCTAACACTCAGCTCGAGAGAGTGAGTGGAGTAAGGCGTAGGCTAGTCTTCATGCGGCAAATAGGTGTCCGAGAGAAACGCATTTGAAACAGGGTCAGTTGCCCGAGAGGGAACTTATTTCCATCTAAAGCTTAGCCTAGTCACTATTATCTTGCAAATTTCCTATCGAAAGCATGTACCCAACTGTTTATCTCAACTCATATTGCGGTCACACCCCAAGAACTTTTCCCCATACTTGATTTTCTCATTATTTTTGTTGTTTTAAGCTATACTTGTGACAACCCCCAAATTGATATTTGACACTTTTGTGTCCTCCTTTGATTTACAATGTTTTTAATCGTTAATGTCTTTAGCTACGACTAGTTAGAACTAGATTTTATTTTTCTATTAATTCTCAAGACCGCTCCCTTGGGACACGACCCCAACCCTTGGCTGGGTTACTATATTATCGACGATCGTAGACATTCGAACAGGTATACCTGCCCCTCCTTCTCAGACCCCAGGAGCCTCTTCTTCCTCTCAGCCTACCAGGGTCACTCATGCCATGATCCTGAAGATGAGGGCTTATTTAGCGGATGTGAGGGTGACGCGATTGGAGAGATCCATCCCAGGGATGATTGATGGTGACATCTTGATTGCATTGACCCCTCTTAGGACCACGATTGATATCTGACTTCCAGAGTCACTGCTTGCGAGAACAAACAGGGGGAGACACCCGAGGTTTCAGCATTAAAAGTTGAAATAGCAGAGTTGAAGAAGGATGTATCCTTCTTGAAGGCCACCGACTTCACTATATTGATGCAGAGAGAAGATGACAAGGATGCTCCTAAGACTTCAGGGATTCCTCTGGCTACTACCGGAGATGTACATAGGGACGATACAGGGCATGCAGAGTCAGATGCAGAGACTGAGGATGATTTGATATCTGTGAAGGCTGAGGAGACACAGGAGAGCGGTGAGGAGGGCATATTCAAAGACCTGCCAGATCTTATAGAAGCAGTTGTGCAGCCGATGATCCAGACATTGTCCACTGAGATGTCCACATCAGTTCCCAGTGGATCTAGCATTGCTATTCCGTCTGAGGCTACTCCGAGCATTGATGCCCATGCACAAATTGCTACACCACTTACTGATACCCCGATAGGGAGAGAGACTGCATAGACAGGACCTTTCTTTACCTCCCTCTCTCTCTTATTATGCTTTTACTTTTGAACACTTTTATTTGCATTTGAGGACAAATTGCTTTTATTTGTGGTGGGGTGAGGCTCACCTTTTGTGTGCTATTTGTGATTCGTGTTTTGTATATTTGGGTTGTATGTTCAACAACTTGCAATAATTTATTAAGCATTGAGCAGCTTTAAATAGCAAACATAAAATGCATAATTTACATAATTTTAAATTCAAAAATCCTAAAATATCTCAACGACTAAAGAAATCTAATTAAAACTCAAAGTTCAAATTTATCTTAAACTAGACAACTTATTTTTCTAAAAAAGTACTGCAGTAACTAAAACCAAACTTCAACATTCCTCCTTTTCTCTTGTTTCTGCGAATTAAAAAACCGGTCCTCCTCAATTTCCACATTGATAGTTGATGCTGAATTATTTTCATTGTTTTTATACTTGAAAAATTTCTTCTTCTTTTTTATTTTGATTTTGTGTTTCAAAAATACCTTCCATGACAATGTCTTGCGTAGAAGTTTATTTGAAAGTCCTTTAATCTGAACCTTTGTAGGATTTTGAGGGAGAGGTTGTAGGGGGTTTTCTTCCATCACATATCACATAGGTTTCAAAATGTCATTTTATTATCACAGACCAAATTTGATATGTTTTGTATGTGAAATTTTTTGGGACATTCAAAGAGAGACTGTTGTTTGCCATTATTTTTTGTTAAAAATTTGTTTAGAAAATTCTGTGAGTTGAAAAAAGCACGGGCTTAAAATATTAGCCCTGACGGGTTAAAATGGGAAGCCCTAACGTGTTAAAAGGGTAGCCCTTATGGGTTAAAAAAGTAGATCTAATGAGCTAAAAGGGTAGCCCTTACAATTTAAAAAATAGTATAGCAGTTTTGTGAAAATTTTTGCTGATCCCATAAGATAAATGAAGCTCTTGATACCACTCTTGGTGTTTTTTTAAAAAAAAATTGGGCACCAAAAAGTATTGATGGAAAAATCTCTCAATGAATTTCAATAGCTTTTAATAATTTTATTAAGCATTGGGGGACTTTAAATAGCCAACAGGAAATACAAAATCTGCATAATTTAAAATTCAAAAATCCTAAAATATATCAACAACTAATACAATCTTAGTAAAACTCAAATTTCAAATTTATCTTAAACTAGACAACCTATTTTGCTAAAATTATTGCAGTAACTAAACGAAAAAATAAAAAAATAGGTTGCAAAGATAAATAAGGTCAAGCTTTGGTCACTGGCTGAGCGATCTGTGAAGGCATATAGATTATTACCTTGATGCTTGTATTTCCAAGGTGATAGAGTTGGTAGAGGCATCTTAGGCTAGTCTAGGTCATACACATTATGCTTGTGTTTCCAATATCTCTAATTCTGAAATCAGGTCTCTTGAAGCCAAAGATAGTGAAACATGAAATGACAAACATATTTTGCCCCTTCTTTCCTTGCTTATAGAGCTTTTTTCTCCATTCACAACTCCAAGCCCATCAATTTTTTGTCCTGCGAGGTCCCAGAGATCTCAGCCTGGTATATGGAAACTTTTGAGATTCTAGAGACTATGACTCTAACAACAAGAATTTTTTACGACAAAACTTATAAATTTGTTTATGGAATTTGAGGTCTATGTTCTCATGGTGTAGATGCTCTGGGCTTATATGTGCCCCTAATGTGAATGCAATTTCCACTTTTTTATTTGCATGATTTCTATATTCTGAGAATTTTCTTATTTTGACAACTTTAATAAATTGAGTATTGCAACACATTTAATATTTGTTTTTTTTTGGGACGAGCCTTTAGTTCAATTGCTTATTGAAAATTAGGTTTGGGTACATATCTTTTGATGACCTATTATATTAGAGTAAAACTACTAAGTCGGGACTTTGTGTGATTCTGACATGGCATAAATTAAAAGAATTTTAAGGATCATATCGTCCAATAACATTCTTGATCAAGAATAAATACATTCAATTTTATCCTTTATTTTCAGTTTAAGGTTTCAATAAATGAGACTTGATAAATGTTCATCTGATAACCTTCATGGCCAAGAATAAACTGCTTGATCTTATACTTTTACTTTTATTAAGGATTTAACAAAAGAGGTTTCAAAATTAATCATCTGATAATCTTCGGGGTTGTCACGACCAAAAATTAATATATCGTGATGGCACCTATGTTCCCAACCGATAGTTAAGACAACCCAATACATTTACTAATACAATTCGATATGAATGATAGAAAAGTAAGTGACAAGAAGAACATTCTAAACACTAAGTTATATAACAGGAAATGCGGAAGAGATAAAATGCAACCCTAAGATTTGGTGACCGAAGTACAAGAGCCTCTAAAATATGATGCAAGTCTGAAATTAACGACAAGTCTAATAGGAGAAGTATCATGTCGGAAAACTAACTAATATAATAAATAAAGACATAGAGAAAGGTGTGGGCCGTGGAATAGCCAAACACCTCACCACAACTTCCAGATAACTCAAGCTCAAATCATGAAGCTCCACGAGATGTGCTTAATAAGATGCAATGTGATGGGACACCATGAACGATATGCCTCCAATGAAAAATACTCTCTCAACCGTATATACATGATACTCCTCGAAAATACATCCAGTGTTCATGACGCATGGGGGACTCTCGAGGTCCATATACCGACATGGACGATCTCCACGTATTTCTGTGGAAGATGTCGATGCATTATCATAAATCAAATAATATCTACACAAGCGATCTCCACGTGCCAAAATTATAATATTAAAATCTCACAATCCCCATTACAGACGATCTCAACGTGCCCAACTTATACTCAATCTCCTGTCAATGTATATGCACAATTGATATCAATAAAAGGAGATGATGATGCATATCAATCAATCAAATATCGGTATGATATGTTATCACCTCAACTATCATAAATATACGAGTTAAATAAACAAACACAATCACACAAAAGAATTCAAGACATTAATACATCAGCTACTGCCCATATGCTTTGGCATTCTTGAATTATAATCCGTATACTATAGTAATAAACTTTCCATGTATAACACATGTACTCGTACCAATGCCCGTCACACCATTGGTATGAAACCCCCATCTTTCACCTTTACCCATTGTCTATTCCCTTTTATTATCATTAAATAGGAAAATATCCTTTAACGAAGTCTGAAAGTCTTAACATACCTTGAATGCCAAACACGTGACATGAATCCTCAAGATTCGTCTTTCCCTTTCGTAAAGTTTCAGAATGTTCCCAATCTATCAAATATTCAATATTCGTAAACAAACAAGTCTATAGACACCAATACTTCTACATGTCTATACTAGACTCAAAAACTCAAGTAAATCTATAATCAATTTCCTAAATCTCAAGCCTAGGGTTAAATCTTAATTCCTCCAAATAACATAATTATAATGATATTCAGATAATATATGATACACCTTATATTTAATTACCTATCTCATTATTGAAAAACTTAATTTATTTTGTGATAATAATAATAATAATAATGATAAAATTTTGCTGGTTCAAATCATGCATGAAAAAACAAATTTTCCAGAACCTCGAAATTCCCACGCTATATAACCCTGCATACAAATTATAATATCCAAAGACTACCACTTAATCACTTATGGTAATCATCAGGTAATGATAAGTTAGCAGTAGGGAAAAACTTATGTTTCTCCCTCAAAATCCCCCAAAAACAACAAGCACGTACATTCACTGCCAATTTGTGCTAACTTTTAATTCTTTAATAACTTCAACTAATATAATACTATTTTTATATTTTGTGAATTAATCGACTAATACATGCAAACTACCTTAGAAAACTTGCATCAATTCACCTGCAATCTTATCGTGTCGACGCCCACGTCTTTGTCGACGAGTTTCTGCTTCCTGACCTATTTTTTTCCAAACAAGTATTAAATTCTACTAACTTAATTTAATAATTATATGAGCCAAGTTGTAAAGGGTATTAAGTAAATTATAGACTTGTCCCATTAACTATCAAAAATATTTATTATTTAATAAAATAGCCATAAACTGAATATTTATATTTACTGAATTGTTCAAATATCCTATTTAATGTTTTACCAAAAGGGTCTTTTGTGGAACAAAAACCTCGACTACTCAACCTAGCGGGTCGTTACATCATCTACCACATAAACAAACGTTTTTATGTGAATGGTAACCAAATAGGAAGTACTCGTATGCTCAAAAAGTTGAGGATATCTAGTCCTCAAGTATGACTTTGTCTCCCATGTAGCCTCCTCCACCGAACGATGTTTTCTTTGAACCTTTACTGAAGCCATATGTTTCGACGTCAACTTTCAAATTTGTCTATCCAAGATGGTTATTGTATCCTCCTTAAAAGTCAAATTTTGATCAAGTAACAATGAATACCACTGAATCATATACAAACCATCCTAAATGAAATTTCTTCAACATTGAATTATGAAATATAATGTAAACATCCGACAACCAAGTTACAAAGAAAACATGTAGCCACCTTACCAATATATTGATCAATCTCGATAGGGAAAATATACCACCGGTTCAACTTGTTCTTCTTTTCAAATTTCATCATACTTTTCATAGGTGTAACCTTCAATAGAACCCACTTTCTTATCATTAACTCTAAATTATGAATCTTTCAATCTACATAACTTTCTTGCCTACTCTGAACCATGAGAAGGCTATCCTTAATCAACTTAACCTTATCAAAGGACTCCCTAACAAAATATGTGACCCACGACCGAACCACAAATGCATAAAACCAACAACCTAAAGATCTATATCTCATACCATACAATGCCTCGAATGGTGCCAACTCAATACTCAAATGATAATTGTTATGCAACTCCACTGAAACAAAAAAATATATCCCCAATAACCACCAAAGTGATCACACACACCCACAATATGTTCTCAAGGACTTCAATACTTTGTTCATACTAGAGGGTGAAAGGAAATGAACCTAAGTCCAAGGACTATGAAATGTGATGAGGCTTGAGGTGATTCCCCCAAAGACCTTTGTGCGAGAGGGAGGTGAGGTGAATTCCCTTATCCCTAATTAGATAACCATGAGGAGATTACCCATGTCTAAGTTATGAGATGTGTGTGGTGACTACCCTTAATATATAACTTCTATAATAATGCAAGAGGTGAATACCCTTTAGCCTTTATGTTGATCATGGAGGCGAATACCTATGATCTTCATTTAATGATGTGGAGACGAATACCAATGTCATAAATTGATGGGGCATGGAGGCGAATACCTATGTTTCCCTAAAATAGTTATGGAGGCGAATACCTATGAATATACATGTAAGGTAAGAGGTGAATACCCATTTGGCCTTTATGATAGACATAGAGAGGTGAGTTCCCATGTCTTAAGAATAAGTAAGAGTAATATGAGCTATGAAATATGAGCATGACTAGTTTGGATTGTAGCTTGAAAGTCCCTTCCCATACATGTATCACTAGAGGTGATTTCCATTGTCTATGAGAAATAAGTTAACTATGAGAATAAGAGATGATAAATATGAATGAGGGCCTAAAGTGTCTATCTTAGCATGGGTGAGGTTATGGAGTCTTATTCATGCATTGCACAAGCTTGCATTGAAGTGACTTATGAAGTGTTTCTCTTATATATTGTATGCTTAACTTGGATTGTTGCTATAGTTTCCTTCCTTGATATGTTGGACTAAATGTGAAGGTTCCCTTGTCTATGAGAAGTAAGCTAAGGATGTGATCAAAAGGTGGTAAGTATGATTATGATGACCTAAAAGTGGTACTTTGGGTGGTTGGGATTATGGGGTCTCATCCATTCATTGCACAAGTATGCTTTGAGGTTACTTTAGAAGTAGTTTTCTTATGTTATGAAGATCTAAGGATTTACTATGATTATGAACATGAAGTATATCTTATGTTTATGGATTATGCCTTATGTTGACTAATGCTTACATTATGTCTATATTGGAGAGTATGCTTATGAATATGTTGTTATCTATTACGCTTATAGCCTATGTCTTATGTTGACTATGTTGTTATGCGACTATGGTATTACGCTAGCTATTATATTTAGTACTTTTGTACTAATTCATACTCTTGCCTACATTCTCATCAAATGTAAGGTCCGGTGATTTTGAGTTCTATCTCTGAGGATAGGTTCATAGTATAGCAAGGATTGAAGACTTGGTGAGTCCTCATAGCATCGATGATTTGATCACCTTTCCTTTCATGTCTTTCTTTTATGTTGAGAACTATTGTATGGACTGTGTCCCAAAGAAATTCATGTTCTAGATGGTTTGAGAAAAGTTTAATAAGACTTCCGCTTTGCTTTTATAAAAGACTTTGATTGTATGCAAAATGTTTTACAATTTCTGCACTTTTCTATTATCTTATGTTATGATATGATAAGTGGCTTACATGGAGTCCTTTATGGTTCTATGTGCCATGTTACATCTAGGGTGTACCCCTGGGTCGTAACAAATGGAAATATTTTAAAGACTGAATTTGTTTTTCGGTACTTTGTGTCTTTATCCCTATTATTCAATCTTTGAGGGAATAGTGGAGTAACTTTGAGCAGCAACTTTGAGGTATCGAGGGTGGTACAACCCCCACATTTGATGTTTTAGCATCACCATAGACAACACTTTTTAGTGCATCATCAACCTAATTGGAGGCTTTATTGCTCAACTCTTCAGCAAGTGCATAATTCTCAAAAACAATGGATTTTCCTTTGCTTAAACTTGCATTATTATCATTTGGCACATCACTTTCCACAACATTCCCACTCTGGGTAATGATGGCCATGCATTCTGTATTTTCATTCTTCGGATTGCCCATTGTATCACTAGGAAGCCTCCCTTTTGGCATCAGATTCAAGTGAGCAGAAATTTGACCCATTTGGGTCTCAAGTTGTTTTATAGAAACCAAATGGCAGTTAACCGTTTGATTGAAAGAGGAGAATTCAGACTTTATCTTCTTGAGTACTTTATCCGATCCTTCCACCTTGTTTAGGATACGAGCAAGCATATCTTCGGTCCGAAAGCTTTTGGGATCGGCATTTGGTTCCTTAGGGTTTGGACGGTCATCAAGAAGCACCTAACAATCTCTATTACCATCCCTTTCTCTTCAATTTGCACCCCTATCACACCAATATCATTCCCTACCTCTCCAACCACCATCACAATCTTTGATCCAACCTTGATTGCCACCCGGCTTTGGATAGCTCGGACGAGAACCCCCCGCTTGGTTTGACAAGAATTGTACCTCTTCATTATAAATGGCTTCAAATTGTGCATCATCTGGGCTCATCCCATTACTATCACCAAATGCATTCACGTCCTTATAACCACCTCCTATGACAGTTTTCATAAGCAAGTCAAAGTGGGTCATCATCTTTGCCATATTTTCATTGTACTCTTGGTTCTTTTGCTTTTGTTCTTTCATCAACCCAACATTTGGAGGAGACACTTGATCCACCCTTGTATTCCATGCTTAGTAAATATTGCTCATCTCATCAAGCAAATTCGACGCCAGGTCAAATGGTTGGCTCATAATTCCACACCGAATAAGTTGATCGGTGACACCTTTGTAGACGTATCAAAACTCCGATAGAAATATTGTAAGAGTACATTATCCGACAATCCACGAGTAGGAAATTTGAGAAGTAGCTTTTGAATCCTCAACCACGTTTCATGAATTGATTCACCATCAATACGCTTGAAGTCTTGAATGTTATCCTTCAATTTCACCATCATCGATGGAGGAAAAAATATTTCATCAACTTTTCATTTCCCTTGAAATTGTTAATGTCCTTGTTAGGTTGAGAGGTTCTAAGTAAAAATTAAGATTAGTTCTTGCTTCCTGTTGTCGCCTTTCACGCGTCTAGTAATTAGTTAGTTCTTTTAGTTTCATCAATGTTAATTCACAACACCCAACAATGATCTTATAACCGTTCGTAAAACTAATTTTTAATGTTTAGATTCTTAGTAATACCTCACTACATCAATCTGAATCGGTACTCAATTTGTCAAGTTTATATATGATATATCCCTAACTACAATAAAAGCCTTTGCAAATGTAATTCCTTTAAGCTATTGTTTTATAATTTTTCTTTATCAAAAAATTTGATGATCATGCCAAATAAATATTTTTGTTTTGATGATGACAAATTATGAACAAGGTTTATCTATCTAAATCTAAGACTCAAAGAGGATGATAAAGTCGGGAAGAAAATAATTGAAATATGAATAAAAAGAAGAGTCCGCGTATAGGAGCAATTCAAGTCAAAAGAGGAATAAAAAGAAGAGTTTGCATATAGGAGCAATTCAATCAAAAGAGGAAGTTTTTAAAAGACATACTCAATACAAATAAGGAAAACAAGAAAGGCGAGTTCGAAAGGTAAAATAATTAGAGTACAACCAAGTCTTTTAGATATAAAGACAAGGCAAGAGAAAGGGAAGACAATCTTCAAAAATACGAGAGTTAAGAGCTAGAGAGAAAAAGAAAGGAATATCTAGAGGGAAAAATATAGTCCGAGTAGAAGAGAGCAATAGAATTTATTGACCTAGGACTTTGTAGAGTTACATTTAGTTGTAATTGAATCAGTGTCTAGTTAGAATTAAGAGAGAGTTTATGATTTTTGTAAACAAGAAGTGGGTTTGACATCTTGGGGTTAGAGTTAAGAGAGAGTTGTGAGTTGTTTGTAAACAAGAAGCGAGTTCGAATTCTTGGAGAGTACAAGTTTCGATTAGAGTTAATCGAAAGAAAAGATGTTTTAAAGTTAAGTTTACTGATTAACGAAGTTGTAATATTGAATTAATAAAAAATTTGGTGTGGTTTTTCCCTTTCTGGGTTTTGGAAGGTTTCCACAATAAATCATTGTCTCGATTTGTTAAAGCAATTATCTTGTATAATGTTCAAGAACCTGGCTATTAAATAAAGGGTAGGGATTCATTCATTGGTAATTCTTTTCATTAAAAGACTCATATATTGAAAAGGATCAATGGCAGCACCACCTACCCCACAAGAAGGAGCTACTCAAACTCGACCACCATTATTCAATGTTATGTACTACGGATGGTGGAAACATCATATGATGGATCACTTGATAGGAGGCTCTGGAGTGTAGTACTCGATGGACCTACCATACCTATGAAGAAGAGAGATTATAGAACCATCCAGGTTCCAAAAGAGAGGAAAAAATGGGTTGTTTCAGACAAACTCGTAATTCAAAACAATGCCAAAGCTAAGAAAATTTTGACATGTGGTATAAGACCAGATGAATAAAATAGAATTTCATCATGTCAGGATGCTAAATCAATCTGGGAGACTTTACAGACTGCACATGAGGGTAAGACTCAAGTGAAGAAATCTAAAATTGATAACCTAAAAAGACAATATGAACTATTTAGAATGATGGAAGGAGAAATAATTCAAGATATGCATACAAGGTTTACTGCAATCATCAATGAAATCTACTCATTAGGAGAAGTAATTCCAAATGGGAAGGCAATGATATAAATCCTAAGTATTTTACCTGAGGAATGGGAAATCAAATAACTGAGGCACGCGGCCTGGATAAGCTAGTTATGGATGAACAAAATGGAAATCTCATGACCTATGAACTGAAACAGAATTAGGAAAATGAAATTGGAAGTAAAAGAAAGGAAAAGAACCTGATTCTAAAAGCTACAAATGACTTTAAGGATGAGAATATTGCACTAATGACAAAGGGGTTCTCCAGAATGTTAAAGAGAAGGTAGATATTTCAAAAAAGAGGTTCTCAGAAAACAACTGAAAATTCAAGAGAACTGTTGTGCCATAAATGTGGAAGTCCAGATCACTTTATAAAATTATGTCCACTCTAGGCCTTCGAGCACAAGAAGAACAAGTCAGACAACACAAAATATGTGAAGAATGATAAATACATCCCCACCAATTGGAAAATGACTAACCAAGAAGAGAATATCTCAATGAAGAAAGCATTTCCTGCAATGGGAGGCATGCCAGATAATGAATCTGAGGATGAGGAGTCTGACAATCAATCACTGCTTGCACTGGAACAAACTGAGAAATACGGTTTCCTTGCACTAGTAGCAATAGCTAATCAAAAAGAAAGTGAAGGTGGTTGTTTAATAGAAAAAACAATCCAGGCACAAATGGTTGGATCAGAGGAAGAGGAAGGAGATAAGGTCAGTTTTCATCACATCAAAGAAAATCTCAACTCATTCTCAAAAAGTGATCTCGAATCCCTGTTGCACACTCTTATAAATTCATATCAATCAACATGCTCAAAAAGGGATTTAATAATGGAAGGTTGTGCATCTTTAAGAGAAGAAAATGAGAACCTAGAACAACAAATCACTATCTTTTGACTAAGCTAAAAGATCAAAATAAAGAATTTCAATTCATGAAAAGAAGGAATGAAGATCTTCAAAAGAAACTCCGTTCGACCACAATGGAAGGAGAGCATAGCATGAGATGGACCAAATACTCCATACTCTTGATACCATCCAAAAGGGTCAATATGCCACTAGACATGGAATAAGATTTTCTGGAAAAAAAAAAGAATCCAAATATAGATTGTGTGTGCTCTTACTGTGGATTTTCAGGACATAAAAGTTATTAATGCAATAAAAAACAAACCGCACATAAGAAAAATCTAAACTACCTACAGAAACCACAAAGAGAAAAAATCATAAATCCACTTCGATCATCTAAACCACTCCCATCTTGGGAAAAGAGAGATCTCATTTACCCTTTTCCTAACAAATAGGGACCCAAGTTGATCTGGGTACCCAAAATTAACTTTGTGTAATTCTTTCAGAAATCAATGGGAGGAAAGCTCAAGCAATGCTACCTGGAAAATGCATGTTCTAGACATATGACTGGCGATAGAAACAACTCTGTCTCACTGAAAGATTTCAAAGGTGAAAATGTAGCCTTTGGTAATGGAATACATTGAGAAATACAAGGTATTTGAAAAGTAGGTTCTAGCCTAGTTCATGTTGTAGACTACGTGTACTATATGAATGGTCTACAACAACCTACTAAGTGTATCACAGATGTGTGACAAAGGAAACAGTGTGACTTTTACAGTAATGAATGTAAAGTGATAGACTCAACCTCAGGAAAACTGATCCTTCTTGGACAAAGGCACAAAAATGTATACAAAACTGATATCATGAGTCATCTAGAGTATTCTCTCACATGTTTTAGTGCCATCACTGACAACTCCCTTCCATGGCATAAAAGAATAAGTCATGTCAGCTTTTCAACAATCAATTAACTAATATCAAAGGATCTTGTAAGAGGACTACCTGAAAGAGAAACTTAATGATGAACAAGTCTAAGGTGCATGTGCTCAAGGTAAACAAGTAAGATCCTCCTTCAAACCAAAAGCTATTGTAAGCACAACTAAACCCCTAGTATTGCTCCACAGGGATTTATGTGGACCAATGTGTGTGCTCAGTAAAAGAGGAAAAAGTTATGTCTTTGTAATCATCGATGACTATTCAAGATTCAATTGGACTATGTTTCATGCCTCAAAAGATGAGACATACGACATGTTTGAAATCTTTGTGAAGCTGGTTTAGAAGAAATTTAATAGTGAGATTACTAGCATCAGATCAGATCATGGACTAGAGTTTGAAAACTCCAAATTCTTAAACTTTTGTGCAACAAATGGAGTTGATAATAACTTTTCCACACCAAGGACACCGCAACGGAATGGAGTACTGGAACGAAAGAATAGAACACTAGAAGATATTGGTTGAACCATGCTAATATCAAGAAATCTTCTAAAGAACTATTGGGATGAAGCTTTAAACACAACATGTTATTTTAGTAACAGATTCATGATTAGATCGATACTAAATAAAACTCATTATGAGTTGTTGAAAGGAAAAAGGCCTAACTTGGCAGACCTCAGAATATTTGGGTGCACCTGCTATGTACACAACAACGAGAAGGACAACTTAGGAAGAATTTATGCTCAAAGCAACGAAGGAGTATTCCTTGAATGCTCAGCTCAAAGTAAATACAAAATACTTAATAAAAGAACAAACTGGGTAGAGGAAAGTATCCATGTAATATTTGATAAAGGAATTAGTCAAATTGAATGAAGTATGGAAGAAAAACAAAAGGATCTACCTATGACAAATCAACAACAATCTGCACAAGTTAAAACAGATGATGACACACAACAAGAACCAAATGACAACTTGAGTCCTATTCTCTGGGAACTAAGAACTTGGCTGAAGAAGAAGAAGCAGTGGAACCTAGTTCATCAACATGTGATAACATTCTAGCAGCCCAACCAAATAACGGGATGCATCAAAGTTCTTATCCATTACAAAACATTCTCACTTCCTTGGATTCACGAATTCATACCAGATCAAAATAGATAGATATGTGCACCTTTTCAGCATATTTAACCTTGATTGAACCTAAGAATATTAAGAAGGCTCTGACAGATCCAAAATGGATCATCGCAACGCAAGAGGAACTGATTCAGTTTGAACGAAGCAAGATTTGGCACCTAGTCCCTAAACCTCATGACAGATCTCTAATAGGAACTAAGTGGGTATTCAGAAATAAACACATATTACTTGAAACAAGACAAGATTAGTTGTACAAGGATACAATCAAGAGGAAGGAATCAAATATGACGAAACACTCGCGCCGATTGCAAGAATTGAAGCAATTAGAATGTTAATAGCCTTCGCTGCTCATATGGAGTTTAAACTATATCAAATGGATGTAAAATGTTCCTTCATTAATGAGTTTCTTCAAGAAGAGGTATGTGTGAAACAACCTCGTGGTTTTGAAAGTCCTGAGCACTCTGAGTTTGTATACAAACTAGATAAATCAATGTATGGCCTTAAACAAACACCTAGATCATGGTATGAACGACTATCAAGGTTCCTTCTCTCAAATGGTTTCACTAGTAGAATGATTGACAACACTATGTTTTTTCAAAAACAAGGTAAAGATATACTCATAGAACAGGTATATGTAGATGATATCATACTTGGAGGAACAGATGGAGCACTTAGAAGTGAGTTTGCTAAGCTCATGAGAAGTGAATTTGAGATGAGTATGATGGGAGAACTCAACTTCTTCTTAGTACTTCAGATTAATCAAACTCCATCTCGTACCTCAATCCATCAACATAAATATATTAAGGAGTTGTTAAAAAAGTTTGCTATGAATGAAGACAAAACAAATGGCACCCCTATTGGAACTACAACTAAGCTTGATAAATATGAACATGGTCCCCATGTAAACGATACAAAGTACAGAGGAATGATTGGATCTTTACTTTATCTAACTGCTAGCAGAACTGACATCATAGTCAGCGTTGGGCTGTCTGCTAGATTCCAATCATGTCCAAAAGAGTCTCATCTCAAAGCGGTAAAAAGGATCATGAGATATCTTAAAGGTACTATAAACTTGGTGCTCTGGTTCCAACAGGAGACTCATTTCATCTGGTAGGATACGCTAATGCAGACTACGCAGGTTACCTTGTTGATAGAAAAAGTACCTCTGGAATGGATCCCTTCCTAGGACCTTGTGTTGTGTCCTGAGCTACATGAAAGCAAAACTTTGTGGCATTGTCAACCACTGAAGCAGAATACGTTGCAGCTGCATCTTGTTGTGCTCAGTTCTTATGGATTAAGCATAAATTAGAAGACTTTGGAATTATGGTTGGATGCATGCCTATTAGATGAGACAATACAAGTCTAGTAAATATGGCTAAGAAGCCGGTCAAGCATAAATGAACCAAAAACATAGATGTACACCATTATTTTCTCCGAGATAATGTTGAAAAATGAATCATTGTTATGACCTTCTAAAAATTGAGGATCAGATTGCTGATATTTTCACCAAGTCCCTTGGGAGAGAACCATTTCAACGAAATCGTCTTGCGCTTGGTATCATATATGAAGAGTAATCTCCTTGTGAAGTATGGAGCACAAATAAAAGTTAACTTTTTCTATTTGTTCCTTGACTTCAGGTACACAATTTGGGGAACAACTCATCAACATGATATAATGATATTACCCTTAATATACTATAACTATGGTACAAAAAGTGTGTTTGCAGGTCAAGAACCAGGTTCCCATAACCTCAGGTATGCACTTTTCCTCTAAAGTGTCTACCTTGCATTACTTTCCAATATATGTCATTGAACATAAGCATAAAAGCACGAGAACCTCAAGCATCACCTCTCCCATCAAAACACTTAACCATCATTCACATGTAAAATCTTCATCATTAAACCCCTATTCCCAACAAATCCCATCATATCATCACCTTCAGCCTTTAACCCATAAAAAATTGCCCTTCCATCTTCCAAGACATCCACCTAGAAATCACCATTGCTACTTCCCTTCATCTGGAGGCACACTCCGATGATGATACTTCATCTTCACCAGAACATGAATCCTCGTCAACCGATGCACTGTCACAAGGGAAAAAGAAGAAGTTTCCTCCATTGATACCTCTCTCACATTAGGTTTACCTACCCCTCCAAATATGTCCTCCCCTCAAAATCTCCTTCATTGCCTCTACCGTCTTTTGCCTCCGGTGGACCATTCACTCCATCACCATTTCATCATCATTCCCAAAACCCTAACATCAACCTACCTATTTCTCCTCCACCACCACTTGTCGAAACCCCGCTCCCAACCACCACTCACAGATCTCCGTCACCATAACCATGTGATCCCACTAACCCAACTCCGGCAACCACTCCCCTATTTAACTCTAAACCCAAAATACCTAGGCATGACAGAAGAACATTCCAGTTAAAGTAACCCACATTCGTATTCCCTTCACAAGGAGTGAATGTCTAGCCCAACTAGATGAAGTGGCTGAATCAAGCAAAAAACGTTATCGTCGTGGTAAGTCTCCCATTTCTCCTCCTTCTTCATATGTTGCACTTGATTCGGAACCTGAGGTGATGTCTAAAACGGCCCCCTCTGTATCCTCTGGTCTTTCCAAAACAATGAGTAAAAAATGTGACCAAGTTCTTGGCATTAGCAAAAGAAAAAAAAATTAGTGTTCAAACCTTTCATACTGAAGTTCGAACTATGGGTGTAATTCTAAGGGTACTGGACCTTCTAAACTTTCAGGGGTGGGCAGATTTGTTTCTAGATACTACGTTAACGGTATAAGAGCCTGAGGTGATCAAATTTTATTTGAATCTAAAAATTTTGGAAGATAATGTTGTTACTTCGTCTATCAAGGGGGTAGAACTGGTGTTTGACCTAGTCCCTCATGGAGAAATTATCAGTATTCCTTCATCAGGCTTGTTTGAATATGTGTGGGCTCAGGATTAAAATTGTATTCTTACTGCAAAATTCTCTCAAGGGTGGGTTACGAATCGACCTAGGAAGGTTCTGAAAGGAGATATGTCTCCATTTCATAAATTAGTATTCGAAGTAGTGCATAAAGGTATTCTTCCTAGAGGACAAAAGATACATGAGGCTACTTTTAGGGTTATTGGTCTTGGTTATGCTTTGGAGAATAGGGATCTCATTGACTAGCCCACCCTCATGATCAAACATGTGGCTAGGATAGTGGACCCTTAACCTGGTTCTCACCAATTGGCATTTGGGAATTTCTTACTACCGTGTCTCGGGCCTTTAATGTTCCCTTGGGGGAAGGGAGGGAGTTGACTAAGTGTGACATGTCACAAAGTCTACTTTGGCCGATAGTCACCTTATTGATAGAGATAGTCAAGTTCTTGCTACCCTTACTCAAGCCACGGGTGCTGTTGCGAGTCTATTGAATGAACTTAATACCGTTAGAACTCAGAATGAGGCTCTCGTACGGAGCTTGAAGTCTCACGCTCTGCTTTGGCTCAGTCTTCGAGGAAGTTGCACGCATGAAGGATCAGTTAGTCCAAAAGAAGAATGAAAGCAATGCTCATGTGGACCGTGTTCTCTATCTCCAAGTCCTAGCCCAGCCTTCTCATGACCCAATTGTACCCCTAGACGTAACAAGGCACATTGAACCCCAAAAGGTACCATGTAAGCCATTAGCATACCATAACATAAAGCATTAGAAGAATAAGAGTAAAAACACATTTAAGTCCAAATATCTTTATAAAGGAAAGCGGAAGTCTAGACTTGTCTCAATTAGCCATCTATTACAATTCATGAGTCAAAAAGGGTCGCAACCCCTAACAACATAATCTGAACATAGAAAGTACTAAAAAGAAACTCAAGGTGAAATGTCCCATCCTCAAATTAGGAGGACTCACCACAAGGAAGGATAATAGTCGAATCCAAGCTTGAACCAAATGATAGTCACCTTAGGAACCAGACCCTACACTTTGGGAAAAATGTAGAAAATATGGGTTAGTACAAAGATGCACTAAGTATGATAGTCATGCACAAAATCCTTGAATCATGGTAAAAAGGACATTTTTAGAGAATGCATGCCATTTACTAGTTTAAAGCATAATTTGAAGACAATGGAAATGCCATAGTCATAAACATGTTCATTACATAAGTCATTACATCATAAGAGAACCTTACCATAAGTACCCTGAAAGCATACTTGTGCAATGCATGAATATGATCCCATAATCCCACCCATACTAATTAAAGCTTCTTGAATAAATGTACTTCATAATTCATATTCTTATCATAATGGGAATAAGCTTTAACTGACATAGACCATGTGAGCTAACATGGAATCCGGTGTCTACCCCACACCGAAAAGGGGTTGTTCTACTTACCTAAGGTAGAACCATACTCTTTGCTTAACTGGATCCACTAGCTAAAGACCTATGTGGGCACATAATTATGGGATAATGAGATTGCTACTAGAAACCCGGACTCTACTAAGGTATAAGGTTTCCATCTCATGAGATATATACCATGGGAACCCGAACTCAACTAGTGTAGAAGGAACCCATGTGGAAAGCTGGACTCAACTAGTGTATAAGTTTCCATCTCATATGCATATCCACTCGATGCTAAGAATTAGTTACCATAGATTACATATTAAGTCTTGACTTAAGTGCATATTCATGGAAAAGTGTCTTGACACTCAATCCAACATAATTCATACTATAGCTCATAGATTCAATAGGTGAGAATAGTCTTTCAACCCTAGAATCATCATATTGTGAGAAAATCTTTCACATCATACCATATTCATACATAAAGGTGTTCATGAGGATAATAATCCAACAACACAACAATTAGATCATAATCACATTCACTTCATGTAACGACCCGAGAGCACCCCCTAGTCGGTACAGGCGTATTCGACCTCTCGGAGGTCTTATACAAGCCCTTAGCATTCGTCATAGCATTATCATAGAAAAATAGCGGAAAATTTAAAACTTTTCATAAATAACACAAGACTTAAAAAGTCACATCATTTAAACCTTTAATACAAAATCGAATTACTACGTCTCAAAGTAGCCATCTTAAAACACGACTACAACACAAGAGGGACACGTCCCTTACAATACAAAAGAAACTACTATCTAGTACAATGAACTTAAGGAAACTCTTTAACATAAAGGTCCTTGAATCTTTAAGGACACACCCAAACTTGGGAATAGTAAGCCAAGCTCATCATTTTTAGGAAAGTTTTTTTGCCACCACCACTTACACTTGGTGTAAAAAGATGAAGAAGAATGGGGTTAGTACAACAATGCACTAAGTATGATAACCATGCAAAAACATGCTTTTAAAAGGACATTTATTTGGAAACCATGCATCATGCCTTTTTAGAGAAACTTCATGAACCTTTAACACATTAAGAACAATATAAACCACATACATCATCATACACATGGAAACCATTCATAATAGCACATAAAGCCACTTATAACATTTTAGGCACATACAATGCATACAATACATTACCTTCCTCTTTATCTTAAATCCTTTCCTCAAGCAACCCTTAGGGAA
>JAJOOO010031644.1:0-21127 GCA_029582685.1 Solanum piurae
TTTGACAAAGGACCCATGTTTAGATTGAAAATTGGGAATTTTGGTCTTTGAATCACTTTTGAAAATCTTTGATAGAACTCCTTGAATGAGAGGTTATTCAAGAATCAAGAGTTACCATACCTTAATTACTGAAGACCCATGAAATTGAATAATAAATCAGTTGAAAACCCATCTTCTAGCTTGAGCTTCATCAAGGTCATCAATGGAGTTTTGAGAGAATCTATTTTTTTGAGAGGGAAGGGTCAATTTGAAGAATGGGGTCTAATTCAAGATTTTGGGGTTTTAACCAACTAAAATACCCTAAAATAGGTATAATAACCGTTTATAATAATTCCCCAAAGTACCCAAACTACCCCTCACTTAGTTGGACCTTTTAAACAAGTCAAACTTGAGTTTCTTTTTGCAGATTTCATCGGGAAACAAGTTCGCGACGCGAAGGTGTTCCCGCAAGTTTCTAGAAATTAAAATCCGAGACAGTAGAGTCCGCGACATGTACGCGACGCGGACCAAACTTTTGGCCCTTGGTGGAGCTAGTCCGCGACGCGGACATGCTCCCTCCAAGCACAACTTCAAGCTGCCTTGTCAACTTGCTTGGCCAAGGTTGGGGTCCTCCTCGGGGACCCTTATGGTGGCCCCTGGGGCGTCGTATCCGAACGTTTTGACCCTAAAAACATTTATTAAGATACTAGGGTCACCTCCACTAATTTTAGACTCCAAACAACACATAAAAACATGTACAACATACTAGAACACACCAACATGTAAAAGACTAGTTTCCGAACGTCTTGGTCGTCCCTTGACATTTGACTTCCAAACTCTTTAAAACTGACTTAAAAGGTTATTCTTCATTATTTTAACAAGTTATTAATGCATATAACCCATGTGAGGCTCTATTTTATCCTACTTCATTTTGAGGGGTGTTACACCAGGACTGGCACTCTGTAACTTTTGTCGAGCTGAAGTACCACTCGGCGAGTTGTCGAGTAGTCTTGGTGATCGTCAACTTTTTTGTCTTAAGCTTTTTTCAACTTTTTTGTCTTAAGCTTTTTTCAACTTTTCTGCTCTTTTTAGCCCGGTAATGTCCTTGCCTTGCTCTTTTGTTTTCATAGATGCGAAATAGAACATAAACATCAACTTAGAGCATAAGATAGGCATTGAGGAAACTAAACCAATGATTATTAAGCCCTACATGAGTTAAAATCCCAGACTTATCAGTCCTCAGAACATGAGGACTCACCATTCTTTGAAAAAACAAGAGAGATCAACTAGACACAAGTATACAAGGTAGGAGCGTCGAACCCTACATTAGTTAAACAATGTAGGCACAATTATGAATTAGTACATGGAATGTACTAAGTATGATATCAATGCTTAAGCAATATGAAATCATGCAAAAAGGACTTTACATGACATGCAATGACCAAGCTAAAGCATAAGATAAGGTATTAGAAAATTTAACTAATAATCATGGTCAATCAAGCTTAACATATTTAAAATACTTGGTGAGATACTTTGAGAGTGACCTTTTTCGTTATTTTGGGTTGTTTACCATTAAACTACATAGACCATGTGAGCTAAAACATGAAATTCGGTGTCTATCCTACATAAAAAAGAGATGTCCTACTTGTCAATATAAGGATCATAAAATTCTAGCTTATGTGGATTCACTAGCTTAGACATCCTATTGGGCCACGTGGCTAGGGACATTGAAATTTCTACTAGAGACCTATTATCTACTAACGGGAGATCCTCTTTCTCAATATCCTCTCGGTGCTATGTAAAATCCCACATAATAGTTATTAATCGTATTCATTTCATCCTCCATGGAAAGGCACAATTAAGCTACCAATCCAAGCTAAAGTCATTTAGAATAACACCTTAAATATTGATTCAACTTAAGTGAGAAAAATTTTCCACCTTATGAAACCTTTTGTGAGAAAACTTTTCACAATTCATTAACACTTTCATCTAAAATAATTAGCAAGTCTTATACATCAATTTCAAAATAGCATGCACATCATTACAAATTCATAGTTCATAAGTTTTATCACGTGTTTATAATGTAAATTCATGGATCATGCACGGATTTATATGAATTCAACTCAAAATCATGTAAACACTTCGATTCATGCATTAGAATATAGAAAGTAAATAATTAAATCATAATTGACAAGAACACATTGAATTTGAATAAAATCATAACTTTTAACTGAGAATTTAACTTGTCAAACTGGGATCTTGTGGACCCAATAAAAGAATGAACTCCATAGGTTAATACTAACATACCTTGATGATCATAGCCCAAAAGTTATGGTGAATCCGATACATTGAAGTGAAATCCTAGCTTCTTCTTCATTTGCTTGAGAGGGAAATTTTGGGAAGAACTTGGATGTAATTTTGGATTTTTGGAGAATGTGTTTAGAATGGGTAGTTTTAGAACTTAAAACACTTATATAAGTCTTAGAATAGGATTAAAAAGGGCATAGCTTGGGTATTAGATTCATAGAAAAATACTACAATAGTCCTGACTTAAAAGTTGATGGGACCCATAGATGGAGGCCTACATGGACGGTTTGTCACTTCATGGTTTGTGAAGGTAATCGTGAATAAGACAGGAAATTGGGATTTTGTTGAAAATCTCCACAGCCCTATCAACTGGCTATTTACCCTTCCACGGAGTGTTCAGTGAATGATCAAGTTTTCCTCCGCCAATAGTGATTAGGGTTCACAGGGCGTGGACAACTTCATGGTCAATGAACCTTCCCATTAAACCACGATGACACTTTCCAAACAAGACTTACCAAATTCTAAGGTCTTACACTGTCTAAGTCCATTTCCCTTATCAAGATAACTTCCTTACCTTCTTGACAGATAGACAGAATAACCTAGATAGGAACAAATTCATCCTGCTCTTGTAATCTGCCACCAGCTCCAGAGCATAGGGATATACGTGTGTGAACTTGATGTTTTACTCTTGAAAACTCATAGCTTCTTATTTTAGATTTAAGCACTCTCTCACCTTAGCTTCACTTAAGTCTCGAGGAAAGGAACACCCCAAGAAATCCTTCTCAAACATAATTAAACTAAAAAGTGATGCTCCCTCTGCCCTTTTTCTTCATCCTCAAAAACTCACAAACTCTTGATGTATCAACCACATCCCGATGAAGCAATCCTTGTTACCCATCTTGATTTACCACAACATGAGTCAATATTTAGAAAACATTACTGCATTCAACATTGGTGACATATCACTTAGGGTGTATTGGGAGTTTCTTGACCTTGAGGATTAGCATTTCTACCAACACAACATCCTCAAATAGCTCTTTGTGGATGAATGATCTAAAAAGACACACATAAGCATAATTCAGAAGAAACTTTTATAGAGTTGAACTCTATGGCACAAAGAAGAGTAAGAAGAAAGTTAAAACTTCCTAAATGTCATAGGTTCCTCATTATATATGTGGCGCGCTTCACATCAATAAGAAGGACTTTACTAGACATGATATCATATACAACCTAGGACTCTTGAACTCTGTGATCTGATATCATGTTTGTCACACCCCAAGCCTACACCCTGGATGGGGCTAACACTCAAGAACCATGGCTGGCTTCCATGCATGCGATCCCTCGATCGGGCTAACTACTTAGTGGAAGATTTGACTCAAGCAAATTAAAATCTTTTAAGAGAAAAAATTAACGCAACTGTATCAATACTCATTAAAGCAAAATTTAATATTCAGCAATAACTTTAAAGAAAGAATTTCTAAAAAGGACTCAACTCTAGTTATCTCTGAAGCCTCTAAGTTAAACATGGACATCGAGCCCGACTTGGCTCGCTAGCTCTCCCAATGTTACAAAACAAACTCAACCATATTTTGAAATTAAGAGCGATCTTTGAGGGACTTGCCAAACCGCCGAACCACTCGGCGAGCCCAACTTGGCTCGCCAAATGGCACTTCGTGTCAATTTTTAACCCTATTTCTCAAAATCAACCCACAGCCCATGAAAACAAAATTAAACACAAACACTATGAAATTAAGTTTAGACGCAAACTACACATGCCCTCGGGGTACTCAGACTTCTCCCGATTTTAACAAAATTGGCCATTTGATGACTTCTGCCCTTTAGAATGACGTCAAACGCTCCATCTTTGAGAAAAATATGTCATTCGCAACAATTTGGGGTTACTTATACTTCACCCCACTAGACCCAATACATTTTCACCGCAACCCAACAATTTAGACTCGATTTAATCAAGCAAAAATACAGGAATCGATCAACACGCAAAATTAGGCAGTAATTTAATTCATTATGGGCAATCCAAAAATTATAAAACTATTTAATTATGCTACCCAACAATAATCAACAACAATTTACTGATTTGCATTAAAATTCAACCACATATAGAGCTTGGGGTTAGGAAAAACTAACCTTTAAAGTAAAAAACAAGAGTTGTAACGCTAGGTGGCAAAATTCAACAATCCCGAGCAAAGATTTCACAGGATACGAAAGTAAAAACATGAAAATCTGAATGATTTAAAGTTGGGAGTGAGAGTACGGGCTTTAAAAATGGGAGAAGATGAAGGATTTTGAAATTTTAAAATGTTTTGCCATTAAAACCTTTCAGTTTGCGTTCCATTCGATGGAGTAAGTCGTGCTCACCGAACCACTCGGAGATCCGCCGAGTGGTATTTTGGCTCGCCAAATTTATAGAAATCCCAGCAATTTGGGGGTTCAAACGGCGGACAAAATTGGGCTCAATGACCTGTTCGGTGAGTCACCAATTGAGCATGTTGCCTACCGAGTTTTACAGAGTTCCCCTTCATGCTTGGTGGTTCATACGATGGTTCAAGTCATATCTAGCCGACCTGTTCGGCGTGTCGCCGACTGGACTTTTTCTAGCAAAACTACCCTTTTTCCAACACTTTTCACTTTTCAACCTGCACAATCAACACCCATTATTCAAAATCACAAACTAAAGCATCAAAAACATGGGTTGCCTCCCAAAAAGCGCCTTAGTTAATGTCGTGACACGACAAAAATACCAGTTCAAAGATCATTCTTCGGGTTTGCCAAGGTATCACTTGACAGGCCTCATTTTGGCCTTGGGTTCAAATGAGAATAAATTTCACTCATTTGGGTATCTAACTGCTTGATTGACGCGAAATGGGAGGTGACCATCTGATTAAGTGTAGAGACATCCTCATTTATCTCTTTCTACACTTTGTCCAACCCTTCAACTTTGGTAAGAATATGTGAGAGCATGTCTTCCGTACGGATATTTTCAGACTCCTTGGACTTTTGACGCTCATGGGGTGGGACGTACCTGTCCTTGTTACCCTCTCTTTCCTTCCAAGTGACTTTACGATCATGCCATTCTCTATCACAGTCTCTCCTTCCCTTATCTCCATTCCAACCAGGGTTTCCACCCGCCCTTGGGTAGTTTTGATGATATCCTCGTCCTTGATTAGCTAGGAAGTTCACTTCCTCATTGTACATCGCTTCAAATTGTGCTTCTTCGGGGGTTTAATCCAACCAACACCCACAGTATTTACACTCTTCACACCACTACCCATCACATTTTTCGCCAAGATGCCAAGTTGGGTCATCATTTTGGCCATGTTTTGGTGTCTCTCTTGATCCTTCTCGATATGCTCTTTTGTCATTTTGAAGGTGAGAGGAGAGACTTGGTCTTCACGAGTATACCACGCTCTATTTATCTTGGTCATGCCATTAAGGAGTTGAGATGCTACTTCATAGGGCTGTTGCATTATACCTCCGGGAACAAGTTGATCTGCAACTCTTTTGTTCACCGAGTAAAGGCTCCCATAGAAGTATTGCTACAATATATGGTTTGGTAGTCCGTAAGTCGGGCATTGAAGCACAAACTTCTTAAATCTCAGCAACGTCTCGTGGATAGGTTCAACTTCCAAGCGTTTAAAACCTTAGATACTATCTCTAAGTGTCATCATCTTTGACAGGGGAAGAATTGCACATAGAACGTTGTTGTCAATTCATCCCAAGAGGTGATGGAATCCCTCGGTAATTCAGCTAACCATTTGGTGGCTTCACCCATCAAAGAGAATGGAAATAACATGAGATGGACTTATTCTTGTGATACATTCTTGAATGAGAACGGACCACGAACATCCACGAAGTTCCGAATATGTTCATGGGGGTCTTCGTAAGCCAATCCTCCATATAAACCTTTCATTTGGAGGAGTTGAAGCATTGTGCAAGTGATATGGAAAACAATGTTTCCTTCAATTGAAGGTCGACATATTGCACCAACTCCCCCCAATTGGATTGGGTCATTCACATCATTAAGATCCCCAATATCGTCTTGGTGGCCCACTTAGCTACCATTACTCCCGTTTATGCTTATCTCTTCCTCTGTTCAGCACAAGCAACACAAAACAAAAACTAAAGTAAGTCTATTCAACTACAACAAAAAAGATCACAAATCAACTTCAATAAAAGAATTTTAAACAACACTACTCCGTGGCAGCGGTGCCATTTTGAGTAACATTTAAAGCACACCTCATCCAATTCTGGGTGCAAACAATCATTAGTAAGTATAAAATCCAACAAAAGGTTGGGGTCGAACCCATAGGGAGCGGTACGTGTTCAAATTCAATTAGGAAGTAAAAATGTGGTCTAATTAGTTATAGGAATATAAATAATCAAAAAAGACATGTAAGGAAGTCTAAAAGGGTTGAAACGAATGTCTGATGTGGGTTTTTAGTTTGAAATTATCAGCTACAACACAATCAAATGTTAAGGATATCTCAATATAAATAGAAATTCTGGGATGTGATCGATTATAGGCAAAATTTACTATATGGGTAACTGAAACTACTAATAAATAACTAAATATCAGTGGGTAGGCTAGGCTATAAGTGAAATAGTATTTTTCTCACACACCTATTTCGAATCAGGTGATTTCTTTCAAAAATCAACAAGCTTAGCAAATATGAACAACCCACACCTTAATTCATCTACTCTCTCGAGCTAGATGGGTAGAGTCGAGGTAAGGATTTACTCTCTTAAGCTAAACCCCTATCACCCCAATAACTAAAATCATTAATTGAAAGCTTTTATTCTAAAACCTCTTTCTCAAGCAAGCTGTGAATACTACGTTCGAATTGCATTGACAACTACAATTCATAGATTAAAACACATCTATCAATTAAAACCCACTTTAATTTAGCATTTAAATCACTAATTAGCAATACCCATAAGCTAATTCAACCCATAATCACATGATCACACCCCAAGAATTGGGGTTTTAGCCAAACATCATAAAAGGGTAAATATGATTACCAACACGATTAGCCATCAACTGGGTAACGGTTTCCAAGCCTTTACAATGTTCCAAAATTGTGAATTTCAAAAACCCAAGTTGAAATCCTCAAGAAATCTAAAATAAGCACTCAAAAACATAGAGAAAACTCTACTATAGAATGGGAACTGTAGTATCTGAGAGATAATTGTAATATCTGGGTCACCACTCTTGAGAACTTCTTTTAAAAATCAATTTATATTTTCCGAAAATTTAGCCTGACAGTCCAGTCAGTGGATTAAGTCGGTCTCACCGAGTGGTTCGGTGATCCGCCATTTGCTCTCTTCCATCGCCAATTTGCATTGGTTCTCAGCATCCCAAGTCTTGTAACTTTGGGTGATCTAGTGTGTTGTCGCGGAATTGATCGGCGATTCGCCGACTTCCTATTTCTGTTGTCGACTTGGTTTCTTCTCCAACATTTGGCACACTTGAACATTAATCGAGTTGAAGAGACACTCAGCGGTTTGTTGAGTGGTCTTGGCGATCACCATGATCCCCTTTTCTTCACTTCTTCAGCTTGTTTTTCTCCTTTTTGACTAGTAGTGTCCTTTCCTTGCTTCTTAGCTCATATACCTGAAAATCAATGTTTTAACATCAGCTTATAGCATAAATTAGGTATTTCAGGACACTAAAACTATCAAAACAAAACCCTTAATGAGCCCAAATCTTGGACTCATCATAGATTAGTAAATTAATTTTTAATTTGGTGGAAAAAAAATGTGGTCAATCCAAATCTATCATCCAGTCTCACACATTAGCCATAAGACCCACTTGAGAAATGACCATAAGAATTTATATTATCCACTTAGTCACATTTATTTTACTTAACAGGATTATTGTTTCTATAGATCTTCTTCTACGTTGAAGGGTATTGTAAAAGCATAATTTCTCACACACAAAATAATAAAGATTATGATAGGTATACTCTCCTTTACCACGTCAATAAAATTTCATTTAGTAAAAATTAAACTTATAAATTTTTCCACAACATGCTCAAAATTAGTCCAAAGAGCACAAACTTCATATCTACCTTGTTGACATGCAGCAAGAGAACATGGCAAGCAGAAAATATGTCAACCACAATGTCCCTCGGTAGATTTCTCTAGTGCTTCACTTATGAATTAGGCACTCCGATCCAAACAAAAGAAACAATAATAAAATATAGATTTCCTTTATAGTAACCAATGTTTGGCACAAAACCCAATCAACTTTCATGAACCACGGGATGGCATTGATCAATATTTTTTCCTTTTTACACTTCCTCTATTTTACAAGTAATATTTTTCATAAAATCAAAGTATTAAATGTCCTTAAGATTATTGGAAATCTTACAAAAAATACCTTCATCACGAACACTAGTATAAAATTATCTAAAGCTTGAGGCGTGACAAACTCTCCTTAAGGATATTTCACCTGGTATAGGTGTATCCCCCATTATTCAACAAGCTCTTATAGATAATCAATCAGAATACATGAACGAGGAATTTCTCATCTAATCTCCACCTTCCCTCTTCCCCATACACAAGGGGACTTGAGGTTCTATAGATACAAGAATAAAGAAGAATACCCTCATTGTTTATGAGTATATTTATAAAAATAAAGAGGGCATATAATGACCTCAATCAAAAGGCTAAAAACTGTTAAATAACGTTTAGTTATTATGATAGAAAAAATGATCAAACAAGACTATTAAGGAAATTTAATAGTCATCACAAATCTGTTATAATAATATATTCGATATTCATAAACAAGCTAACAATGAATGAAACTAGACAATAATATGAATACTTCCTTTTGAGATGCTAAAAAACTTTTCTCCAACACAACTATAGACCCAATGTCTAGTGTGTAGATAACCATCTTCCCTTCACTATTTAGTTCTCGAATCATTTATAAAATTTATCATTTCAATTGTTAAGTGCTATGTTTTCTAGATAATTAATAATTTTATAATCTTGTGTTAAAATATGAGATATTTAAATATGATCTCTTAGCATGTTACTTGTATCTTCTCAATATTTCTTGAAATTTTCCACGGTGGGTTTTGAATCCCCTCTATCACCCTTTGGATCATTAAGGAGTATATTGATTACATCACTTGTGTCTAACATCACTTAGTTTTGTTGTGTATCTCTTTAGTTTCTGCATATATCGAATACCACTTCAATTTTTTATACAAAAATCTTCAGCTTCTGCTTGAATTGTCCTTAGATGCTCCATATATATTACATTTACAAATTTTTGTTGGAGAAAATTTCCTCAGAACTTTTGTTAATGTAATCTTAAGAGTGTAACTCTCTAGATATATCTAACTATGTGTAGTGTCTTTATTATGAGAAACAAATGTATGTTATCTGTCAATTTGTATATGACTCTTCTTAATGAGAAATAGGACAAAGTCTTTTGGATTCACATTTTTTTAATTTTCCATGATATCATACATGGGATATCTTTGACATACGAATTCATACATAAGTGGGAAAAAAAAAAAGAACTAGGACAAAGTCTTTTTACATGAATAAATGTGTAGAAACATGTGTACCATTTTTATTTTATTTTTTTGTTCTGTGCAACACCAAAACATAAATGATATGACAATACAACTTTCTTACCCTTTTATGGAAAAAGAGATATTGTGCTCACCAAAAGATTTGTTTGAACGTAATTATCTCTTGCCTCTAGCATCCAAGGTATAATCATGGTATTCTCTTCCTTAGAGTATTTGTGTAAACAGGGGAATCAAAAGAAGGGAACGATGAAGTGGTTCAACGATCGAAAGGGTTTCAGTTTCGTTACTCCTGATGATGGTGGTGATGTGTTTTTATTCATCAATCTAGTTTCAGATCTGAAAGCTTTCATAGCTTAGCTGATGGTGAGCTTTTGAATCCGATATGGAATCTTGGAATGATAGCTTAGTATGGTAATCACTCGAAGATTCCACATCGAATTCAAAGGCTTCACTATCAGCTAAGCTACGAAAACCTTCAGATATGATATCGGATTGATGAACAAAAAGGTCATCACCACCATTAATAGGAGTAAAGAAACCGAAACCCTTTTGATTACTAAACCACTTCACTATTCCCGTGTTCCTAATCCCCTAATTATACCAACTTATAGAGCAAGAATTTAATTCATTAGGCAAAATTTTAGTTAGATTCAAATTATTCGGTAAAGCTAAATATAATTTTTTATCCAAAATGTTTTATCTCTTTGAGAAAATAATTTAGCTTTTAAGGGTAAAAGAGTCAATAAATAATTTAATGATATTTTTGTCAATAATATACTGATTTCTATGAATGTTCATTGTATGACAATACAATGTCATTTATATTAAATACTTGCATAAAAAATGAATTTGTGTGAATACAACTTATATAATAACATTAATGAAAGATAAGGGTTTTAAATAAATTTCTATTCTTAAGCCAGTACAAAGGATAATTGTGATGAAACCTAAAGGAGATGTGCTTATTAACAAAATATTCAATTATAGAAAGTTTTGGTCCTGAAATTCCTTGCAAACATAATTTTATAGAGAGTTACCTCAAAACATTAACATAAAAACCGAAAAATAATTGCTAAAAAATTTATCACATGAATATTTTTTACCATTATGACTTAATCGATATATTATTCTTATATTTGAGTCTCCCTACGATAAGTGGTGTGAAACCACGAATCATACTATGACTTGTTAGATCAAGAGTCGAAAGGCAATGAAAAAAGCTTTCTGAAATAATGTTTTTAAACTTCTGAATTTTCTTACTACTCAATAAGAACACATAATGTCATTTATGGGCTAACAGATAACTACTTAATTTAAAGTAAAGCAACTAACTAATCATCACCATACTATTCTACTAGTGGGACCAAAAAAGTTAAAAGTTAAAAGTTAAATTAGCAAATTATCCTTTAAAAGTTGAATAATTACTTTTCCATTGAATTAAACACTAATCCTTTAAAAAGAAATTATATGAAAAGTAGATTTACCTATATATAAGTAATAATATTGCATTAAAATGAAATAACAAAAAATTGATCCAATCTCATTATTCATATGGTGGAATTACTTTCAATTCCATAGTTATTGCAACCTTTAGAATTACTAGTTTCACGGCACGTGCGTTTCACGTGTGTATCATATATATAGTATACAATGTTGTAAATAGAATTAATATTACTAAATTAAAGTTTTTTAGTAAATAATTATAATTCAAAGAACATAGGACAAGTGTTTTTAAATGATTAATACAAATTGTCATAGAGTTGCTCGTATTTTGAGATCAAATTAACCAGATATCATTGAAACATTTCAAAATACATTCAAAGTTTAAATGTGGAGAGAAAGTGACATTTCTTTAGTAGTATTTTTACTTCACACAATTTTGTAAGCAAATCTAGCCAACAAAATTAAAAAAAAATCAATACAAAAAATGTCACCAATAGTCTTCCCTCTTGAGGTTATGAACATAAATGATGGACACCATTTAAGTACAATTTTCTCTTCAATATTTATACTTGAAATTAAGTATGTGCGTGACACTAATAAGGATTACCATAAATATGTCAATATTGTATCTTTACACGCAATCTATCTTTTACAAAATATTATTCCTTAATTAATATTTGAATAAAACTATCATAGAAAGGTAATTTTACAACAAAAAAAAAAGGTATTTTATTGTTATAACAAATGAATGTTAAATAAAGGTTTAAGTGTATGTCAAGTATTTAGCTTGACCAATTCTTTGTTATATATATATATATATATAGTAGCATACTTTAATTATAGGTGAAAAAAGTTTTCATTTCTTTAAGTTTTTACCTTATCTTTGTAGAATTGTAGTCTTCACCTTGTTTCTGCCGCATACATATCATATAGTTGTTGTCAATGAAATTATCTAGTACTTATAGAAGAGATAACGTGATATAAAATATTAAATTTTTTCAATAATAAAAGTTAATAAATCAATAAAATTCAGTATTTTCTCATATATATTTATATAGCTAGCATGGAGTATCTTGTGACATAACATTTTCTCAAAATAAAATGAACACAAAATAACTGGAAATTCATACTTAAAAAAAATTCATAGTCAATATAAATATAAAAAAGAAAAAATATATGGAACAATACATAGCCAATGAAGAAGGAAGACGAAAATATATGTTCATGCTATATTCACCATAGTGTTCCATTTGATTGAAATCTCTTGCCACCAACACTTTACTTGATCCATTCATTTTTACTTACATATATATTAAAAAATCATCATTAGCAGGACTATATTATCATATTATAAGTAAAAGTTAAAATCTATTTTTGAAATAGTAGATTTAACATCAAAACTAATAAATCAATGGACTATGTTGATGCCCGTTGTTTTAGCAAAATTAGAAAGAGTCTCCTTCGTGAGGATAAGAGAATAAAAAAAGAAAAAACAAAGAAGAAATATATTACCCAAATTATGTGACTTTTTTCATTTTTGTTTATTATTATTGTCTTTCCCACAACTTTTTGTCATTGTTAACTCATGAAAATAGTAAGAAAAATACAAGTGTGAATTGTTGAATGATTTCCTACAATATAGTTCACCAACTCTTTCTTATGTGATACATCAAATTTCGTTAAATTTTGAACTTAATAATATATTGCAAATAACCCTCGAGATTTTTTAAGAAGAAGAAGAGTATAATTTTTTAAAAAAAATTGTAGTTTAAAAGTGAGAGGAAACTCCTCTATTTATAGCTAATAAATAGTAGTATGAATAGGTACTAATTGTACCTTATCAAAAAAGTTATAACCTTTCGAAAAAGACACTGCTCATCGAAAAAGTCACAACCCTTTAAAAAAGTCACAACTCATCGAAAAAGACACAACCCTTTGAAAAAGTCACAACCCTTTAGAAAAATCACAACCCTTCGGAAAGTCACAATTCATTGAAAATGTCACAACCCATCAAAAAAGTCGGAACCCTTTGGAAAAACCACAACTCTTTGAAAAACAATTACAACCATTTAATGTGAAAACATATTTATTTTTCATATAATACATATAATTAAATTAATAAATAAAATAAATTGGGTATTTTTAATTGGGGGTATTATGGTAATTTATCATTCAAGTTTGAGAGTTCATGCTTTTAAGGTAGTATAGATAGATATATATAATTTAATTTATTAATTTTTGATAATAAATTATTATAAACTAATTGGCATGCCTCTTGATTAGGATCATTTACCATCTTGACTCTGGATTTTTAGTCCGTCTTAAAAATGTAAGTTGTCCATTTTAAGTACGAACTAGAAAGCCATTTTTAATATGGTTCTTGGTTCTCTTGATTATTGGGCTTTGACCCTTCTTGATACAGGGCGTTCCTTCTCGATACGTGCTTGTGCTTGTTGTGACGACATGGTGTATATATTGGGCGAGCCTTCTTATTGAATCTCTTGGAAAATGGTGCTATGAGCGTTCTTGACATTCTGATCTTTAATTATTGAACTTGATACTATTTATATATTATAGACATGATTTATTTATTATGTTTCAATTGTGCTGCTCATGACTTGAGAAAGGTAGCTTGGTGAATCTGAGGGCTCTGAACCTATAGTTTTTACACCACAAAGCTATATGCTTAGCGATAGTTGTCTCTATCGTAGTGAATGATCGAGAGGAGGCATGAAGCTGGCCATCGGAGATGGAGATTTTGAGAGCCTTAAGGAAGATCACATTTGCATAGAGGCATCTATATTTTATATAAACCTTGGACTTGTACATGATCTATGTGTTGTATATTTACATGAAATTTTGAGGGCTAGTTTGATCATGTCACCATGGGTTGTAATATAAGTATGGTTGTATGTTTTGTTCTTTTGGGGTGTGTAAGTCCAAGTCTTGTAATATATTAAATTTACTACTTGTTTTGAGTGGTTGTGTGAAGCATGAACCACCTAATTTGGGTACTCGAAAGTTGGTAATATTCTTTTTATATCATTTTTGCAGTGTGAGGACAATATATGCATGAAAATCTTGTAAGTTATTTGCTTAGATAATTTTGGAAGGGTTTTTCCACGATAAGTTAACATTCTGCGCAATATAAATTTGACATCAAATAAATGTTTAAATGGGAAGGATGCACATCCTTAACTATTTTTTTTCTTTATGAACCTAATCCCTCTACTAAATTATAATCAATATGGCCATCGTTAATCTCTTTTAAATGTCGTAAGTATTTAATTATATTTCTTGTTTAAGTAATAGTATCCTTTCGAAAGGGTCGCTACAAATGTTGGTATCAGAGCCTAGGTTTGTAGTTCTAGGACTTTCGTTGTGAATTACGTGTATACTTGTTTGCTTTCGAGAAGGTTCTATTTAGATTATTTGTTCACTTACATGGTTTATAAATTTTTTTATCACATGTAGAGTGCATATGCATCAAGTGCATGTCCCTAATGCAATGTGATCTTCCCTTTTGAAGGAATTAAGTTATGGCCTCTTCTTCTGAACGACCTATGGAAACTGCTCGTGAAGGTTCGGGTACCTCTGTTTCCCAACCTCATGCACTGGAAGGGGTTGGAGAACAACTCTCGAATCAATATGTTCCCCACACTAGTGGGTCTGATATGGGAAACCATCGGGGTGTAAGAGCTGGTTCACATTTTCATATAAGTCATGGTGCTCAAGCCATGAACCCTCCTTTTCAACAAATGGTTGAATTCTTCCACCACATGGCTGAATCGATGCATGATCTCAACGGGATTAACTTTGAGAAAATGAGGAAAATGGGTGGAGTGGAGTTTGAAGGTACTGTTGATCCCACGGATGCTGAACAATGGCTGGCGAGCATGGAGAGGGTATTTGAGCAGTTGAAGTGTTCAGATGTTGCCAAATTTAAGTATTCTATTTCACTATTACGAAAGGATTCTTATGATTGGTGGGTACGTGTTCCGAATGCCAAGGTAAAACCTCGTGTTCTTACTTGGGATGATTTTCTTAAGAAATTTTGTATGAAGTATGTCCCACCTGCTTATTGTGATGCAAAGAAAAAGGAGTTCTTAAATATAAGGCAACGAGGCATGTCTATTGCTGAGTACCAACAGAACTTTCTAAGACTCTCTCGTTATGCTGGAGGTATTATTAAAGAGGAAAAAGACAAGTGCATGAAATTTGAAAATGGTTTAAATGATTCCATTAGGAAAAATGTGGCGATCCTGCAACATGAGAACTTTTGTAAGTTAGTGTCTGCTGCTTTTACTTGGGAACGACTTGATAAAGAAGAAGCTAGTAGAAATGAAAACAAATTCCAAAACCTAGAACAGATTTTGGAGGTCCATCAAAAAAGGGAAGGTTTGATGATTCTAAGGCTGGTAGTGTAAACAGGCCACCTCAGCAAAAGCAAAACAGATCAGAATTTTCTACAGCTAGCACTCCAAATTATGGCCAAGGCAAGCCTCGCGTTCCCACTTGTCCACAATGTGGAAAGAATCATTATGGTACTTGCAGGAGAGCTTCTGGTGCATGTTTCAATTGTGGGAGCTTTGATTATAAAGTGAAGGATTGACCTAATCCTAATAATGCTCCTTCCTTGAGAACTGAAGGCTCAGTTCATAAGCCTTATATTCATCCTCTTCAAACTAATAGAGGTGCAAGACCTAAAAACTCCCAAGAAACAGGTGCAAGTGGAGCTAATAAAGCTAGTGGACCAAGGGCTACTTCATGCGCTTATGCTATGAGGCAGAGGGATGATCAAGATAGACAAGACGTGGTTGTCGGTAAATTTTAATTATTTGGATTATGTGTGTTTACATTGTTTGATCCTGGTTCTACACATTCCTATATTTGTTCATCACTTGTTCTTCCTGAAAACGTGAAATCTGTAAGACTTAATTATGATGTGCTGGTTGAAAGTCCTTTGGGTTATCAAGTTGTGTGTAATCAAATTTACCGTGATTGTCCCTTCGTGATTCAGAACCTAGTCTTCCCTGCTGATTTGATTGAGATGCCTTCAAGGATTTTGATGTTATTATCGGGATGGATTGTCTTTACAAATATCATGCAGTGGTAGATTGTAGGTCTAAACATGTGACTTTTAAAGATCCTACATTTTCACACATCATTGTAGAAGGGGAAAGATCATTGACATCTAGTATTATTTCTGCAACCTTGGTAAGAAAGTTGATGCGTCAAGGTTGTGGGGCATAACTTGCTCACATAGTTGATACTCAGTTGGAGAGTCCTTGTACCAAGGACATACCTGCTGTATGTGATTTCCCAGAAGTCTTCCTAGAAAATCTTCCTGGGTTGCCCCCGAAAAGAGAAGTTGAATTTCCAATCGAGCTTATTCCTGGATCTACCCCTATTTCTATCACTCCTTATAGAATGGCACCAACAGAATTAAGAGAATTGAAATCTCAATTGCAAGAGCTTCTTGAGAAAGGTTTTATTCGACCTAGTGTTTCTCCTTGGGGAGCCCCTTTTTTTTCTTCGTAAAGAAGAAAGATGGCACTATTAGGCTTTGTATTGACTATAGACAATTGAAAAAAATAGCAATCAAGAATAAATATCCACTACCAAGGATCGATGATTTGTTTGACCAACTGAAGGGTGCTAAGGTATTCTCAAAGATTGATTTAAGGTCTGGATATTACCAACTGCGTGTTAGAGAGAAAGATGTCCCTAAAACTTCTTTTAGAACTCGGTATGGTCATTATGAATTTTTGGTGATGCCATTCGGATTGACAAATGCTCCTGCAGTATTCAAGGATCTAATGAATCGGGTATTCAAGCCTTATCTTGATCAGATTGTACTTGTCTTTATAGATGATATTTTAATATTTTCCAGAAGTAGTGACGACCATGATAAACACCTTCGGATTGTTTTAAAAAATTTGAAGGAGAAAGAACTTTATGCTAAACTTTCCAAGTGTGAATTTTGGCTTGATGAAGTGGATTTTCTTGGACATGTTGTATCAATCGAAGGCGTGAAGGTGGATCCTAGTAAGATACAAGCAGTTGTTGAATGGAGACCTCCCAAAAATCCACTTGAGGTAAGAAGTTTCTTTGGCTTAGAATGATACTACAAAAGATTTGTGAAAGACTTTTCCATTATTGCCTCCCCTTTGACTAAGCTCTTGCAGAAGGAAGTAAAGTTTATTTGGGATAACAAATGCCAAGAGAGGTTTGAAACTCTCAAATCCTTGTTGACTCAAGCGCCTATACTTACTCTACCAATTGAAGGGAAAGAATTTGTAGTATACAGTGATGCTTCTCACAATGGTCTAGGATGCGTTTTGATGCAAGAAGGGAAGGTTATATCTTATGCCTCTCTGAAATTAAAACTGCATGAATTGAATTATCCTACTCATGATCTTGAACTTGTTGCTATAGTGTTTGCTTTAAAAATATGGTGGCATTATTTGTATTGAGAGAAAAGTCATATATTCACTGATCACAAGAGCTTAAAGTACTTGGGTACTTAGAAGAAGCTAAACCTAAGACAACGTAGATGACTTGAACTCATAAAGGATTATGACTGCACGATTGATTATCATCCATGTAAAGCTAATGTGGTTGCAGATGCCTTAAGTCGAAAATCCTTCACAAGCATTTCTTTGAGTCCTCTTCCCTTGTTCCTTGAGTTAAGAGCCATGAATGTTTGTTTCACACTTGATTCAAATGGTTCAGTTATTGCTAATTTGCAAGTAAAGACAATATTACTTGAACAGTGAAAGAAGCACAAAAGTTAGATGAGAAACTTGTAAAATTGACCAGAGAAGTTCAAAGTGGGGAAAAACTTGATTTTACATTAACAGAGGATGGTGGCTTATTTTATCAAAACAGGTTATGCGTCCCAAATGATGACAAATTGAGGAGAGAAATACTGAATGAAACACATACCTCACCATATGCAATGCATCCTGGTGTACAAAGATGTACCAGATCATCAAAGAAAATTATTGGTGGAATGGTATGAAGAGAGACATTGCGGAGTCCATTTCTAAATGTTTGGTTTGTCAACAAGTAAGGGCAGAACATCATGTCCCAGTTGGTTTACTACAGCCCTTGTCGATGCCGGAATGGAAATGGGAGAGAATAACTATGGACTTTGTTTCTGGATTTCCTCGCACTCAAAGAAATCATGATGCAATATGGGTGATTGTGGACATGCTAACCAAGAGTGCTCACTTCTTAGCAATCAATATGGATTACTCACTTGAGCGTTTAGCCGAATTGTACATTAATGAGATTGTAAGACTACATGGGATCCCTGTGTCTATTGTAACTGACCGAGACCCAATGTTTACATCTAGATTTTGGGGCAGCTTGTAGGAAGCTTTGGGTACTAAGCTGAAATTTAGCACTTCGTTCCATCCTCAAACAGATGGCCAGTCGAAAAGAGTGATACAAATTTTGGAGGACATGCTTCGAGCTGCATTATGGATTTTGAGGGTAGTTGGGACAAACACTTGGCTTTGATAGAATTTGCTTACAATAACAGTTACCAATCGAGTATTGGAATGCCTCTCTATGAAGCCTTATACGGAAGAAAGTGTCAGACCCCTCTTTGTTGGTGTGAAGTTGGTGAAAGGAAACTTATTGGTCCTGAAATTGTGCAACAAACAGAAGACAAGGTAAAAATTATCAAGGATCGTCTAAAGATTTCTTCAGATAGACAAAAGTCATACGCTGACCTAAAAAGGCGTGATATTGAATATCAAGTTGGAGATAAAGTATTCTTAAAGGTGTCTCCATGGAAAAATATTATGAGATTTGGCCAAAACGGAAAACGTAGTCCCCGATTTATTGGATCTTATGAGATACTTGAAAGGGTTGGACCAGTTGCATATAAATTAGCTTTGCCACCAGAGTTAGACAAGATCCACAATGTCTTCCATGTTTCTATGCTCAGAAGATATCATTTTGATCCATCCCATGCTCTTCCAGTTGAATCTACTGAGGTTAATCCTGACTTAACGTATAATGAAAAACTTATCTTAATTCAATCTCGGGAACTGAAGCAACTTAGAAACAAGAAAATCCACTTATTAAATGTACTTTGGAGGAACCATTCGGGAAAAGAAGCTACGTGGGAGAGAGAAGAAGACATGAGGACCCAATATCCGCACTTGTTCCGGGACTAGTGTAAGGTAAATTTCGAGACAAAATTTCTTTAAGGGGGAGAGAGTTGTAACACCTCGAAATGCTATGAAAGAGTCGCATGTCGATACACCATTGCTTAATTACTACATCTGTTTTATTCTCATTTTGGGAACTTGAAATTTTGTGATATTTGCAATCTTACTTAACATAATTGTGATCATAATTTAAGGGATTCTATTGGGGTATTTACGTAACATTCTAATTAGAATTATGTATAACTTGAAAGGGAGGTGAGGGATATACATATAGGTATATATGTATACATTTTGGGCAGCAAACCTTTTTTTGGGCAGCCGCATTTTGGAGACAGTTGTGCATGTGATAAACATCACTCTTGAGACTATATTTTGACACCTCCTCTAGTGAAATTCGTTTCCCTTGAATTCTAAGAACCTTAGAACATTATCTAACCATTTGTTCTTCAAAATCACAAGAGAAAAACTTGGTTCTTTTTGCTGGAATTCGAGACACACCCTTCTTTTTGGTAAGTGATAAAATCTGCTTCTGAGCTGGGTAGTGTTTGGTATTTTATGCATATCTTGATCTCTAGAACTTCGTTTACAGTGAATAAATATGATTTGGAAATCTAATTGGTATAAATACACCTATTATGTTTATGTAAAACTCTAATTTAGCTGTTATGGATTCGAAATATGGGGCGTAACATAGGGTAAGTTCTGTCCAGATTTCGGAATTTGAAATCCTGTATGATCAACTGTTAGTGTTTTAAATATATCATTTTGTACAAAATGTATTTTGCAGTGATTCTTGATTATTTGAAAGCTTAAGAGTTGTACCTACATCTTTTATGAAGAATATAAAGTCCAGTTTTGCCGTTTTCCATTTCAAATCTAAGTTGCGACATGAAATACTTTGTTGGCCAAAATTACTGTTTTGGGAGCATAGTCGTATTTGTACAGGCTAGGCTTACATGTGACTATAACCCTGTGTTAAGTCATCATTATTGAGCTACTAGAAAGTAAATAAGTTATTAAATTCATTTTTTAAGTTTGTATATACTCGTGTACAAGTTGAGGACCATGGTACGCTGGTTGGTCTACGGTTTGAACTCTTGAAGTTGTGTTGGACTGTTTATGTGCTAAAGAACTGAGGTTTGTGTATAAACTTGTACTTGCACTCTTTTTACATGCTGGTATATCTGAAATTTTATCTTGGTACCTTGGTTACCTCTTGTCACTTTGCATTGTCATGTTGGTATCCTTTAAGACATTAAGGACACTTGTGTAACTCTCCCACTTGTACAAATTGTTTGATCATGTGGCACTCTTGTTGGGACCTTGTCCTTCTTGTGGCTGTAACTTTGTCACTATTTGCATGCCTCTTGATTCGGATCATTTGCCATCTTGACTCTGGGTTTTTAGTCCGTCTTAAGAATGGAAGTTGTCCATTTTAAGTACGAACTAGAAAGCCATTTCTAATATGGTTCTTGGTTCTCTAGACTATTGGGCTTTGACCCTTCTTGATACAGGACGTCGGCCCTTCTTGATACCTTCTTGTGCTTGGTGTGACGACATGGTGTATATATTGGGCGAGCCTTCTTATTGAATCTCTTGGAAAATGGTGCTATGAGCGTTCTTGACATTCTGATCTTTAATTATTGA
>JAJOOO010031645.1:0-33665 GCA_029582685.1 Solanum piurae
GGGTTCGTGTTGCCATATGTAATTGGAAGTGAAAGGAGAGAGAGTTTGGAGGATTTGGAGGTGAAGGGATTGGAGTTGAGAAGTTATGGTGGTGGGAGGAGAAGTGGGGTTTAAGGTAAAGTCTGGGTATATGGAGAAGAATACGGTGTCGTCTGCTGGACGGGAGTTTTTCTGGGAGAAGATGTTGGCGGAAGTGGCGGCGTAAGGGTCTTGCTCCGCCATGGTTGGATGCTGAGTCGCCGGAAAATTCATCGACGGTGACGGTGACGGTGAGGTTCTGGAAATTGGAAGAACAAGTAGAGACTGAAAGCCCGAAAATTCAGGAATTTTCCGTCCCGCCTAATATTGGTTTTGTTAGTTGTTTGGGCAGGAGAGAAAATGGGCTAGATCGGCTCGATTTTGACATCATCATTTAACTTGGAGAAACTTTCACATATAGTCACTCAAAAATAGCCTAATTACTCTTCATAGCTATAGTTTGATGATTACAATTTGTAGCTACATGTTATAGGGAAGAGAGAAGCGAGCGAGACTGGGAGAGAGAGGAGAGAGGAGAGAGGCGAGCGAGACTGGGAGAGAGAGGAGAGAGGCGAGCGAGAGAGGGCAAAGAGTGGGAGAGAGGTGAATAGTATATGTATATCGGTTAGATAATTGTATAGTATACATATGTATTTGTATATATGACAAGCGATATTGGGAGAGGGAGGAGAGAGGTGAGTGAGATTGGGAGAGAGGCGAGCGAGAGAGGGCAGAGAGTGGGAGAGAGGCAAGCGAGAGAGGGCAGAAAGTGGGAGAGAGGCGAGTGAGAGAGGGCAGAGAGTGGGAGAGAGGTGAATTATATATTATACATATGCATTTGTATATATGGCAAGCGAGATTGGGAGAGGGAGGAGAGAGGGTAGAGAGTGGGAGAGAGGTGAGTTGTATATCTATATCGGTTAGATAATTGTATATTATGCATATGTATTTGTATATTCTGGCGAATTATACATCTACAAACGTGGTTAATTATACAAACTCGAAGTCAGCCCACGTAATTAATGTATAATATTAGTGTAATTATAGCAAACTATAACTATGATGAGTAATTAAGTAGTATAAGTTTGCTTAACCGCGTAATTTTCCTTTTAACTTATATTCATTTCTTACGTTTGAGTGAAGTTCATGAATTTTAACTAAAGTTTATATAAAGTGATCAAAATTTTAGTTAATTTACGTGAACATCAGTCATATGTGCATGAATTTTGGAGATGAAATAATATTAAACATATCGTGAGTTCTCAAATTAGAAAAAATTATATGATCTAATGCATAATTTCATTACGATTGGAGGATCACGGACATACAAAATTACATGGAAGAATTGAATTCACGTCTATTATTCAATAATAAATCGTATTTAATTGACCTCCCATTTTTCTTCAAAATAATAATAACTCTCCTTCATTTAGTCATTGTTACCAAAACACCTCCAATAATTATGACCATCATATTCACTTCGATAATCACAAATAACATAGTCATAAAACATGACTCCACTACTAATAATGGCTATACATAAATGGGAATACCAGCCAAAAATCCAAAAAGTGGATAAAATTGATAAACAAACCCAAAAATAATGGGAAAAAATAAGAACCATATAGCAAATCCCAACAAATTCTTCTCCAAATGTCTTATTTTTCTTTGGTAAAAGACTTCGAGCTACAGACGATAAGTAATTGGCCAAGAAGTAATTGAAATATACGATTAAGATAAAAATTAAAGACAAATATTAACTGTTAGAATACTCTCGATTTATGATCAAGAAGAAGGTTAGAACACAAAGATTAGTGTGGTGTAAAAGTTGTTAATGGAGGAGAGTTTTTTCTTCTTTTTTCATTTCCACGGCAATAATGATGATTGTTGTATGTTTGAAAATGAAATATGAATAGAGAAATTAAAAGAGTCAAAAAACACTTTAATTTGAAACTAAAGTTAGGTTCTTGTGATGTAATTTATTTGAATATAAATTGTATAGAACTATATATATAAGAGGGGCGGGGGGGTGGGGTAATAAATAAAGGGACAAATTTTATGTCAAATCACTTGAAAAAGACTTTGGGGGATTTTCTTTGAACTCTCTTGGAAGATGCCTCATTTGTTATAGTTGAAAGTTGTGCTTGTTGCTTCTGGATGGATTCATGGAAATTATCTACTACTCCCTCCGTCCAATTTTATATGAGGTAATTTGATTCGGCACAGAGTTTTAAAAAAAAAAAAAAACACGTTTAAAATTTGTGATCTAAAATAAATGATAGAAATTTGTGTGACTATAAATCATTTTATTAACGGTAAAGTGGACATTATAAAATTAAATTGTTACTTAATATAAAAATATGTCATTCTTTTGAGACTGACTAAAAAAGAAAGCAACTCATATAAGTAAATATATATATACACAAATAGTGTAAAAGATTATTTTTTATGCATTGTCAGTGTATTTTAATCTGTTACGCCCTCTGTCTACTTTTATTTGTTATGTTATGCTTTTGAAAGTCAATTTGATTAATTTTCAAAGTTAAATTAGATTATATTAATTTGATATTTTAAACAAAAAAATTAGATATTCAAAAACTATATGAAAAGTACTATGAATTGCAACCTTTTGCATATCAATATGGATGAAAAAATACATCGTAAAATATTAGTCAAAGTTCTTGTAGTTTGACTTAAAAAAAAAAGAAATCATGACAATTAAAAGTCGATGGAAGAAGTATAAAGAAATATTTTTCTTTTTATTCAGCTTATAGGTTAATGTTTGAAGAAAATTACTTACAATTATCTTTTAAATGATTTAAAAGTTCAAATCATTTTTCAACTATTGATATATAAAACTTTCTCATAAAAAAATAACACATGACTGAGCAAAACGTAGAAAAACATCCAAGTCCTCTATCACATGAATTTGTATTGTAAAATTTTTAGCACTTGACCAAGCAAAATGTAGAAAATCATACAAGTCCATCTATCAAATGAATTTATATGGTATATGTATTGATAGTGATTGATAGAGCTTTTATATTATTGGTAAAATTTAACATATTATCGGACATTCCTTAATGTCGTAAAGAGGAGAAGACAAGCTAAGGACATCTATTGTCGATTCCCAAGGAGCTTTTGGTTAATGATTACAAATGATTTAACATCTTCACTAACTACATTCACTTTCGAAAATTGAAACAAGAATTGTAACCTTCCAATTATATATAGTCAGCTTCATGTTGTACCTGACTAGCAAGCCTATCGTCCACACGAAGACAACTTTAGTACCAGTAAATCTTTTCTAGTTTTCCTTAATAAATATGAGTTGTATGTTATAATATTTTCAAATTTAACTTGTAACAATTATATATCAACCACTATATCTTTGCTTTAAGATTTTGAGTAGATAAATAAAATTCTTGTATGCTACAAATTATATTACATCATATTAAATCTACTTCTGTTACTAAATGTTTTTTTGTTTTCTCAAATAAGTCCACATGGAACTATTCTGAACTTCGATAATATTTCATCCATACTTGTTTACGTTAAATCATATTAATTTATCATGACTAAATCATAAATTAAAGTGACAATATATGTTAATTAATTTACTACATTCAAAATGCACGTGGTCACACGCTCTTCTCTATTAGAGGCGATATCAGAATTTAAAGTTTATGAGTTCTGAACTTATCATCAAATTTATTGGGTTCACCAATCCTCTACCTAATATTGTAGCTCTTGCTCCCTACTTTGGGAAGTTCAAATTATCTTTGTCATTGTTTCTCTTGAAAAACAATTTGTTTAATTTCCATCTTAGACTTTTTAATTCATTTGATTTTTAGTTAATATATAATTATTGGATTTGAAGAGCTTTAATTTGGATTCATTTACAAACTTACATATAATTGTCTTTGTCAAACTGATTTTGGGAAATTTAACACATAACATTGAGATTGGTACTCTGTGTACAAACAACATGCCTTATTACTTTCTAATAACTCAAACATTTTTAGGTAAAACTACGTACAATACATAAACCTTAGTGATTTAGTTCTATCTCGAATTCCGTACATAAACTCAAACTTTTTCCCAAATTACCTCCCATCTTTCTTCACAATAACTCATCTTCATTTGATCATTGCTACTACCAAAATACCTAAAATGATGACCATTATCTCCATCTTGATTATCACAAATAACATAGTCATAAAACACAACTCCACTAATAATTATGGCAATACTATAAATAGGAAAACCAGCCCAAAATCCAAAAAATGGATAAAATTGATAAACAAACCCAAAAATAATGGAAGAATACAAGAACCATATAGCAAATCCCAACAAATTCTTCTCCAAAGACTTATTTTTTGATGGAAGGCTTCGATATATAGATGATAAGTGATTTGCCAAGTAAGCAGTAAAGTATATGAAAAAGATGAAAGCTAAGAACGAATATTGACTATTAGAATATGCTCGATATATTGAAGCAATAAAATTGAATATGATCAACAAGGTTTGAACACATTGTAATGTGAATGGTGTAGAGTTTGTCATGAAAATAGTTGGAGTTCTTCTTGTTTTACAACTAGTTTGTGTATACATGAATTTGTGTGTGTGTTATCTTTGTGTATAATATTTATATATAGAAGGTAAAGAATATAAAGTGACATAATGTCATGTCAATTATTTAATGACTTGGACTTTTTGTCAATTGAAGTTATGATGCAACTCCTATGAACCTTCTTGGAAAATACACACTTTGTGGAAATTGCTTCTTTGTTTTCTTGGTTGGTTCCTGGAAATAATGTGTTACTGTAGTAGATATTACTAAGAAATTTTACTTTATAACGTAGGGGTAGGGTCCGTGTATAATTTATTTTTTAAAGTTTCATATAGCATGAATAATTACAATCACAGAAATTTACCCTTGAATTTGTTTTGAAAAGTCAGTTATTTATTTTTAAATTATTATGTAACCAATTACACCCCTATATTATTTAAGAGTGAATTTATTTACCTCTAAGACGTATAATATCACACTCACAATGTGAGGTGTATCATACTCGTGCTACGTCAATGTTATCTTACTATCACATCAGATGTCTTGTTAGATTTCGAAAAAAAATCTTCATGTCATTCAATTATTTCTTCTTCAAATAACACCATCATGGAACCATCATCATTACCATCGTATTAGTACCAAATTTATATACTTCATCATAAAAAATTAAAATAGCCACCACATACGATCAAACCCACCATCGGAGTCACACTACCACCATCATCCCCACAAAAATTGTAAAGAACCACCACAAAATTCAACACCCATAACCAAACTCATCACTAGAATCACATCATCACCATTAAAAAGTACAAAATCCACCACCAAATATCACCTCCACCATTATCAATTTTAATTATTTTTCTTCACCACCTTCAATTTCCTCTTCTTTGCCACCTACCAAACATCACCAATAAATCCATCATTAATTATTTTTTTAAAACTCAGACATTAATTTTATCAACCACCAATAAAGTTTAAGAGAAAAATCAGATATAATAGATATGGTGAAATTGGAGAAGAATTAAAATAGGATATGATTGAGGAGGGGAGGGGAAGATGATTCTGGGGAGGTGGTGGGGTGGGGTGACGTGGATGAAAATCGGGTATGAAAAATAAAAATAAAAATGAAGAATAAGAAGAAGATACAGGTGGGGTGTGAAACAGAAGAAGAGGGGCGGGGTGGGGTGGAAAAATGATTTAATTAATTAATTTATCTTTTTCAAATGCGTTTTTTTTGTCATGTCAACTTTAGAGGTAAATAAATTTACTTTTGAATAGTAAAAATGTATAATAGATCATCATTATAGTTTAAGCATATAACTGACTTTTTAAAACAAGTTCAAAAATGAATTTATGCTTTTTCCCTATAATTACCATACATAATTTGATAACAATAATAACAACATAATACTCGGTGAATTTCCACTTAATGAGATTTGAGATATATGATATGATATTATATTATATTTTTATATTATTATCATCGTATACAAATCAAACTCAAATATTAATTTTGTGAGAAATTCATTAGCGTGAAGTTTACCATAAAATAAAGGATAAAATATTGACACCCTTCAAATAAAATTTAACAAAAAATCACTCAAATAATAAAGGGTGAAATTTATTAGATGGATTAAGTCATAAATAATGTTAAAAATCATAATTTCGAGATAACTAATTCTAAAATAAGTTATCTCGTAATTTTACCGAGCCGTTACACCTTTCCTAATTCTCGTTTTTAAATCACAAGTTCCTAACATTACTCCAAATTTCCCAATCAAAATGTGTTACGGCGGTCAACGATTACCGTCAAAAGACGACTTAACCGACCCGACCCGCCGGACCCGAACTTTACCGGCGGCGAACGAGAACGGCGTGGTAGTTGAAAACCTCCGGGACCGGTTAGCTGAGACAGAGGCGCGGTTGGAGCGAGCTAGGGCTCGGGAAGCGGAGCTGAGCCGACAGCTGGAGGAGATGAAGAGGTACGTCTGCGTTATGGAAATTCTGGAATGTTACCTCAAGCGCCGATACAGAGAACAGCAATTCAAAACCCTAGCAGTGGTAAATTCGAAGTAAAGATGATTTATGTGGTTAAAATGGATTTTTAGGGTTTCATGCTTTATGTAATCATGTGTGTTGTAATTGTATATTCTTCAGTGTGATATAGAATTGTTAATCAATTGATCTTGGAATACTCTTCAATTTTATTGTTCTATGTGTTAAGCTTGGTGTTAATCTGGATTATAAATTTCGAATAGTGGAGCTAAGCAGTATAGTAATTTATAATAAAGTTCCTCGAGGTCGAGGAGCTGAATGGAAAGTTGTGCAATGGCTTGCTGTTAAAAGTTGATATTTTTGTTTGTAAGAAAGCTATTTCAGCTGCAATGGTTTAGGTATATATCATCTACACACCCAAACCAACTCTATGAGTGTGATTTGTGTTCTCGCTAACAGCAAGATTGATATGAGGAAATGGTGGCACATGCTGAAAGGCATAGTCTTTCAAGAAAACTTCAATGATAAACTAGTTGGAGTTGACGTATACCTTCCACTCTAGTTGGAGCCATTTCTTTTCGTAATGTTTTAGTGTTAACAGAAATTGCATATAAGTGAAGCAGAAGCTGAACCGTAGTCCGTAGATGCTTATTTATGGCGTAGAATAGGATATCTAAGCAGTTGTTTAGTTCTTTCTCTTTGTACCTTTGATTCTGAAGAAGGAAGTCTCTAAGGGCAAACTGAATGCATGTAGTAGGCATTTCTCAGCTGGGTTCATTTCAAGCTTGATATGTCTTAAGGCAATTTCTGATATGTGATAGAAACTGTCCAACTCCAAGTATAGAATTAGTTATTTAGTGATATTATGGACTAAGTAGATACTGATTGTCTCATATGTTTACGTTAAAGTTTTAAAAAGTTTTGTATGTATGGAGAAGGATTTGTATGGTGGTGATTTTAGAGGCAAAGGCAAATGCTTTTTGAGTATATATTTTCTTTCTTTTGATTGTAACTCCATAAGGATATGAATATCGAGTACAATTAGCTTGAAAGTTGAGGAAAAATTATAGAAATTGAGAAGTGATGGGTTATTTCTCTGTATTGCTTATTTAAAAACTTCACGACAAAATTTCTATGTTCCCTAACATGTACAGTTTTATGGCGCACTAATATAGACCTTATTGACTACGTTTCCATTTGCAATTATCTCCTTTTCGTATCATGTACCAACACCTGACACATAAGGCCATATATCTTATACTTGAAGGTTGTATGACTTACCTCTTTTGTACCTCTGTGTCTGCCATACTGCCTTGTGCAATTGACAATCGGATCCTAACTATCTCTTAAGGAGTTTCCTTTTAGCACATGTAGGACATAGGTATGCTCTGCCAGTATTAAGGCTTGGGTACTTTACATAATATGAATGAGTGCATAGAATTATCCTGAAGGTCGTTATGTGTTACTAACATCATTGAATCGTTAAAATGGTTCATGCATCATGTCAAATATCGTAGGATATTGAAAATGTACAGTTGAGTTCTCTAGGAAGTCATATAGGAGACACACTAAGAGATCTTATGATGATTTTTATTGAAGATGATTTTGCAAGTTTTCTTACATCCAAATTACTATCTTTTTCTGAAGTTGTTGGTTCACTAGAACTTATTGATGGAGTAATATGTGATTCAGTAGTGAAAAAGTACATGTATCACATATTGTTCGATGGTAAATATTCTGCGATCAGTGATGCAGTTGTGTTCTTCGATATGACGTCATGTGTTCTTGAGAAGGCATGAGGTCTTTTCTGCTCGTGATTTATGATTGACATAGCTTCCACACATATGACAGTTCCATGTTTTATCGTTTTTCTATTAAGCATGATGTTATTAGCTCTTGCTTGATTATGGTTGTTCTTTGGCACTGATTTTGGACACAGTATCAGAATGATTTTGCTTCCATTCTATGAGCCTAAAACCTGCGGCTTGCTCTACTTTATCTTTTGTCCATAAAACTTTTCTTGCTCTAGCATCATAAATAGCCTTTCAGTACTTTTTCCTTTTAGTAATATTTGGTGTCCTGACCAACCTGCGCATACCTTCACTGATCCACCAGACGGTCTGTCAAAGCCCACGAACAGGCAGGTTGCCAAGGTAATCTTGTTCGCCATATACAAGCAGGTGGAATGGTAACACACCAAGTATTGTAGTCTGGGTTTCAACCTTGATGGCTCAACTATTTAGCCATCTCATGGAGATTGAAAAACACCTTTCTTAGGTTACAGTTCTTATCTAATCATATACGATTATTAGCATTCAAGAGAAGCTTCAAATTCTCATTGGCATTGTATATATGGGACGTCAGAGGTTTTGTGAAATGACTAAGCATGGGCTGTTGTTGCCTTGAAATATATAAAATGTTGCACATGATCTTTCTTGTGTTCTGGAGTCTGAATCACTCTTCATCTCCTTTATGTGTACACACACACACACCTTTTAGAGTCCAATCTTTATCTCACAAAAGCACATCTTTATCATACTTTTGCTCTAGAGTCATGTTCTCGATGAACTGCAGGTGAGTCATGTTCGGTCTAAATTGAAGCAAAACTTAAACATGATAAAAAGAGATTTGAGGAAAGATGAGGATCTTGAAAAGAGAGCAATAAAGTAAGCTTCACTCAAATCAAACATTTACAGGATATCAATTGTAAAGTTTACTATTTAGAATCTGTGAAACTTTTATCTGGTTTTAATGTAATAAATTTATTAATTTTATGTTTATCTGATCTCTAAAAGGCAGTTTCTTGCATTGGAAAAGTATAAAAGGATAAAATTTCTAAATTATTTGTCGAGGAAAAAAGAGTAATTATAATTTTGCAATAATTTTAAGGGACAAAATGAAAATCCAAAGTTCCAATGGATTTTAGCTTGGATTTGAAGGAAAACCATTCAAAATTGATCATGTTGCGGTAAGCAAAAATATTAGGTGATTTTTTTCTATTTGTTCAAACATTAGAGGACAGAATTACTTCGTACCTTTAATCAAACTTTGTAGAAGATTTTGACTTAAATTTGAATTGATTAGAATTTAAAATAAATATTGAACACCGAATAAATGAAGGAAAACAAAAAAGAGTCCTAAGGAAATGAGAAGTAGAATAGTAGCAAAGACAAGATGATGAAGTCAAAGAACTTTTGTTTGGTTATGCATCATCATCATCAACAATTCCAAAGTGTCAATCTTATCTTGTTTCTTAAGATTGTAAAAAAACATATAATGAGTGTATACTAATATAGATTGTAATTATTAGGACCCCATTCTTAAACTTAGAGAAATCTGATTAGTTTGATTTCTTGTCAAGATGTAAAGTCTATAGTGGATCTTGTTAGTAGGGTAGACTTCTTATTCGATATTTGATATTTATATTAAAGCTTGATTAATCTTAAATTTGCGATGAAAAATCAAATAATTGATGATGACTCCATATCCAGGGTACAACCCCAAAAGCCAAAAGGCTAAAACATCTAAATAAAGATATATGAATACTTACTACTCCGTCACAATTCTTATTGACAAATAAACTTCATTTTATTTAGCATTACCTTACTTTTTCAAATTAACACTTACACTCCATTTCTTGTTAAAACTTTATTATCACCTATTAATTTCTAGCCAACCAAATCATGACAATTAGCCTATGGTTTAAATACTTATTAATGCTACTTTTGCACATGGAGTATTTTGTTTTCAATCTTTATTATTGCACATTAAAAGCTCTTGTGTCCATTTCACTTCATGTAAGAAATAATTTTTAAATACAAAGTTTGGTACATCTCAGTGAGTTGTCAATATCAATCACTAAATAGAATTAAAATTATAGAAAATCAAGATTAGGGAAATCACTTAAGTCTCTTTTCTTCATGTATATTTTGATTGCCTTTGTCTTGAAAATTTGAGAATCATCTACTAGCTTCTTTAATGACTTATTTTCGCTCTCCAAGTATAAAACACTTTTATTAGGAACACTCTATTTTAAATATAAGATTTTTTAATGCAAATTTCAATTTATTTGATTTTAATGTACTAATAAGATATATAATATCATTTTTTTTAAAAACAATCCTATTTTTTAATCATAATTTTCTTATCTGATTCTAATAAACTAGTCAAATAATGCAAAAGTTACTCGCCATTTGTACACATGAACATTATCATGAAAAAGAAGAAGGAAGACTTAATACATAGTTACCCTTAAAACTTGTCATGATATTTTATTTTAACATTCGAACTAAGTCATGTTTCAATTGAATACTTCAACTTTAAGAAATTTTTGAATCCGACACTTTCAATTTAAATTTCAGAAAACAATTTATGAACAAGATATGTTTTGATACATAATTTAGTTTGAATATCTAAATAAAATATTTTGATAAACTTAATGAACCGAAAAAAAAAAATGTATCTTTTCAACAAAATGTGACAATCATCATTCATCATTTCATCACCAAGTCCTTGAATCACTCAAGTGAACAGACAAATTGTTTTCCTTTTACAAGGTAAAGACAACATGAACTCACTAAGGGACAACATGCTTGAAAACTAAGGGAGCCAAAACACATAATTTTGAAAAAGGGACATAATTGTATACTCTTGTAATTTTAATTTATTTATTTGATTTTAACTTGACACAAAATTTAAGAAAATACGGAACAATCCAATGACAAATCTCACTATGTATTTCTCAACGGCAACTTACATAATTGTGTCGTTATTGTCTTTACACTTCCACACCATCCCAAGAAGAAACTTCAGCTTGTTTGATAGCAACAGCTGAGCAGTAGTTTTTTGAGCTCTTACTGGCTAAGCAGTAGCCATTAATGGTTTGAAAGAGCTCAGAAAAATCATGTTAACTTCACTCTGACAACCCCATTAGTGCATTATTAGAAACTTCAGTTCTTTTTTTGCTTAAAGATTTGTTCTTTTCTTGATTTTGGGTTGTGGGGGTGAGAGCAACAGAGGAAAGAATTGATTTTGTTGGTGTTTTATTGACACCTTTTTATTGCATTATCAGAAACTTCAGTTCTTTACTTTAAAGATTTGTTCTTTACTTGTTTTTGTGTAGTGGGGGTGGGTGAAACAGAAGAAAGATTTAATTTTGTTGGTGTTTTATTGACACCCTGTTATTGCATTAGTTGAAACTTCAGTTCTTTGCTTCAAGATTTGTTCTTTACTTGTTTTTGTGTAGTGGGGTTGAGAGAAACAGAAGAAATAATTGATTTTGTTGGTGTTTTCTTGATACCCATTTGAGGAAATAGTGAAATGGAAGGTGGGTCAAACTCAGAAATGAAAGAGAGAATGGAGAGGCAAAAGGGGGTAAATCCAAAGATTGAACCTTTTGTACCAAAGAAAGGTTATGATCCTAGAGAGTTGAAATCTTGGGCTAAGAGGACTGGTTTTGTGTCAACAACTTTTTCTGGTGAGACTGAAAGAGGTGGTGGTCATAGTAGGAGGGATTTTGATAATGGTAGAGATCTGAATGTGAGTAGTAATGAGAATGTTGGATTTGATTTGGAAAGAGGGGTTGATAAAACTGAAACTGTATCTCCAAAGATTGAGCTTGATCCTATTTTAGGAAGGGCAAGGAATAGAGGGGTTGAAATTGAGTCAGTTTCGGGGTCTAACGACGAGGGTTTGAGAAATGGAAGAGGAAGAGGAAGAGGTGAAAATCTTGGGAGGAGAACTGAGATGGAGCCTATTTTGAGAGGTCATAATGAGGAGAGGAAAGATGCTAGGAATGAGAATGGCAATGATGGTAATAGTGCTAATGGAGCTGTTAATGGGAATGGGAATGGACACATAGCTCAAGCAGCTACTCCAGTTACAGAAGTACCAAGGAAGGATGATGGCAATGTGGATGAAGAAGTGGGAATGGGCGTTTATCCGGATGGCGAGGATCCTAGTTATGGAGGGTGGCATCAGTCTCCGCGGATGAAATGTGGATTAAGGGAAAATCCGGGTGTTGGTTAGTATTTATTCTGCTTCTAACATTGTTGTATGGTCACTGACTTGAACTAATCATTTTTCCCTTACACTTGGGTGTGATTCTTATTTTAGTGTCTTTATGTCAAATGATTTTAGCGAAAATTTAAGAATCTTTTAGAATAGCATCACTAAGAAGAAACTGTTCCGTGACCATCTAAGTAGAGTACAAAGCGAAGCAGGGAGAAGTATCTCTCGGACTCACCAAAATGCTACCTCACCCGTGTCAGATCCTCCAGGAATGCACTATTGTTGGAGGATCCGACATGCACCTGTTGATATTTTTGAAGGGTCCGAGCAACATAGATCCTAGTAATGTAGGGAGTCAATGTAGGCGAATCAGTGAAATTTGAATGGGTGCCTTTTTATTTATTTATGTGCTAGCACAATAACACATTCAATCCTTGATGTAAGGAACTGTAATCAGCTGTCTTGCTTAAATTTGTACAGAATGATCCTTCTGAAAACACAAGAGTTTAGCGGCCTGTGAGCTCTAAATTGAGTAGACTTGGTTTGATTTAGTTGACTGAAAACTGAGATAAATAAGCTGCATAACAAACTCATTAGTTTTTCAGTTGAACAAGTATGAAGATAAATTGCAGGAAAGTAAAGGAGTGGAGGAATTTTTATGCTGGTTCATATCACAAATATTGTGCCTGCTCGAGTCCCCTTGGAACACAAGGGAGTTATATCTCAAGCATTTTGAAGTTTTATAATTTGAGTACAATCTGTGTTTTCTAGCATTCACTACCAACACCGCTGAGTTGGTTTTCACTCTTATCACCAAAAATGAAAAATGCCCTTGTTTTTTCATTCGATCACTGTTAAGAAGTCCCACATCGGTAGAGGGATGGGAATTTGGTCTCCTTATATGGACTTGGACAAACCTCCCCTCATGAGCTAGCTTTTGGGGTTGAGTTAGGCCCAGGTGCCATATCTTTACAATCACCAAATAAATGAACCAAACACCTTTTGGTTTTTACACGATCATCAAATAAAGGACACCCACACCTCTCTTTCTTTTTCTCACTTTGCCTTTAAACACTGAAGTACACTGCTATATTGCTAGATTGCCTTGTTTGATCTGAATTGAAAGCTATGTCGCTTGGACTCTTCAAAAATGTTAATGGGTGTGTGTCGGATACTCCAAAAGTTGTGTATGTTTGGAGGATTCACACGGGTGCGACAACATTTTCGGAGAGTCCGAGCATAGATTGAAAGGGTATACTCTTAAGGAAGTCATTTGTGGAAAGTAAATTCAAGCATAAGAAGCATTTTAAAAGCCACCCCAGACAATGTACAATAGACAACTTATTACTATTAAGAAAAATGAATTAGACATCTTACAGTAGACATAAACATAGGTTCACCATTGGGAACTAATCTATCTATCGATACTATAATTAAACTGGGGAGCCCCTAAGTCTAGAGTTGAATACTGAAATGTCCATCAAAAGTAAATGGACCATTAATCCCACTAATCCATGGTAAAATCTTATGCATCCGATGTTTAAACCGAACTAATGAATGCAAAACACATCTTTCATACACATATTTATCACTTAATCATGGTTAAGTGATATGTATTTTCACTTTAATTTTAGATGCTAAGGTTAAACTTTAAAGTGCTTGATTTGGTGTAAACATTGGTTGCAATATGTATTTACCATGGTTCAATTATGAGAACGGATGCTTAATTAATAGTAAAAACTTACCAAGACCTGGTGGTTGATCAACATATACTAATTTACCATGGTTTAATGATAAATTAATGTGAGAATGTGTATTAATTAACTATGGTTCAATGATCACAGTGTATGTGATATGTATTCATTGGCTTGGTGTAAACATTGCGTGCGAGTAAATTTTTACCACACCAAATGCTTACACCGAACCAATAGATGCAAGACATTTGCTTGCATATGGACTTTTTTCACCTACATGCAAGACACTTGTTTTCACAGGCTTCTTTCACATAACCATGGTTAATTGATACGTATTCTCACATTATGAAATTACTCAATCATGGTAAGTTGATGTGAACACCGGCTGCGGGTAAGTTTTTACTCCTAGATAGTAGGCAACAAGTAGAAAATAAATTTATCTATTTAGAAAGCCAACTAACAAACAAAGATATAAAATTATCTGTCTATTGCAAATGGTGCTAAGAAGATATGCCAGACGGAAGAGCAATAGGTTATTATGAAGAAAAGGAAACTTGCAATTGGTAATGCTGTGATATAAACAAGAGAAAATGATAAAGTGAACTGACACATAGCTATGCACTTTTATAAAGTGCAATAAAGGATGTGAAAAGGTTATACATGAATGTTATTAATGGTGGAAGCTGAATGGAGCAAATAAATTCAAGTTGAAATGTGAAAAAACTGACATTGTATTATTGTAAATAAAATTTAGATAATTAGCACATCAACAATAAGTATTGGTAGATAAAAGATCTCTTCCTATTTACCCTGCTTAATGTAGTTCAAATTAATCATAAAATTGAAGGTAATTTTACTCCGTGGTGGTGAAGAGTAAAATGGCATGTCAACTTTTGATGGATATTTTGGTAGTTCAACAGTAGACTTAGGGCTTCCAACTTTTAGTATAGTATAGACATAGATTAAAGAAGTGAATTTATAAAGAAGTCACAGTTTATTTTGGTTCAGTTCACCAAGGGAAACAAACAAAGATAGTAATATACACTTTTTGTTGGTAAATACTTACCCTCCCTCACCTGGCGTTTACACCACCAAACCAATAAAGTGATATGCATGACACATGTCTTGCATTCATTGGCTTGATGTAAACGCCGGTTGGAGGTAAGTTTTTACCATTCTGTTTTGCCATTACTTTCCCGTCTTTTCTTTCTGTGGCAAAGTTGTATTCTCTTGGTTTTGAACCAAATAAAAAAATCTTTTTTAACTAGCAGGATTCCAAGAAATTGCTTCTTGTATGCATTTGAGTCCTCAGCCAATATGCATTTGAGTCCTCAGCCAATATGCATTGATAGGTCTGCACTGTAACATTCATTACTAAAATCAAGATATTTTGACTAAATAGACATATCTCTGAAGCTTCTGTTGTATAATGATTAATGTAGAATCATAAAAATGTGCTCTCTTTAATAACTTAAGCTCTTAAGCTTTTAGATGAGATGGTCACACACTTCAACAAAATTTATGTTATTTTATCACAAAATTGTCTTTCTGTCGGAAAAAAATGAATAAATATACTGTGGGATAAATTATGTTAACCTTGTCATAGAATATGGTCTAATATAAATGTCATGGTGAATTTTATTCATGATGAAGTAGTAAAGACTTTTCATGGTGAAATTATTCACATGCATCATCTCCTGCCATTCTATGTTGTTCACTGTTGACCTCTTTTTGGTCTTTAAACTGCAGTGCCTCTTATGTTCTATGGGTTGCAGCACTATTTGTCATTGGCTGGTTCACTTATTTTTATTCCTCTGATTACTGTTCCCACCATGGGTGGAAGTGATGTGAGTTGTTTCTTATGAACTTACAACTTGAATTACAGTAGTATATGGTTAGCAAGTTTTTCGTCGTTCTCATTGAATTCTCTTTCCATGTGGTGACAGAAAGACACTGCCGATGTGGTTTCCACAATGCTGCTAGTGTCTGGCCTTACCACAATACTGCACTCATATTTTGGCACCCGTCTGCCATTAGTTCAAGGGAGTTCATTTGTATATTTGGCTCCTGCATTAGTTATCATGAATTCTGAGGAGTACCGGAATCTTGCTGATCATGTAAGTTAAAAATGAAGTTCTCCTAGTGAGACTTTGTTTATGTAAATGTTTTTTATATATCAGTCGAGGGTCTATTGGAAACAACGTCTCTACCCCTCAATATTGACTGCACGTGAAATTTATTTATTCTATATATATTTACATGTTCTTGTAATAGATGATGGTTTTTTGTTGATGGAAACTTTTCGGGTGTCCACAGAAATTTAGGTACATAATGAGGGAGTTACAAGGAGCTATAATTGTTGGATCAATTTTCCAGAGCTTCTTGGGTTACAGTGGCTTGATGTCCCTTTTTCTACGGTAATATTTGAGCACTTTACTCATTATCCTTCTTGACCAGCCCCCGTTTTGTGAATGTCCTTGTAGGAGCTTGTATTTCACAAATATGACTTTCTTGATCAGTCTTTTAGTTCTGTTTCTAAGACTCTTCCAAGAATTAATCAATATGATTTAAGAACATATCCTGCAGGTTAGTAAATCCCGTTGTGGTCGCACCAACAGTAGCTGCAGTGGGTTTAGCATTTTTTAGCTATGGCTTTCCACAAGCTGGTAGTTGTGTAGAAATCAGCCTTCCTCAGATACTACTTATCCTTATTTTTACCTTGGTAGGTAACTGTATGAATGTTTTATGATCATAAGTTTTGTTTCTGGTATACGACTTGTATACGGGAATTTTTCCGTTTATTTACTGAAATCTTTCTTACTTGATATAATTAAAAAAAATGCTTTGTATTGGCATGGATAAGATATTCTCTTAAATATCAGATGATGAGCTGATTTTCAGCTATGTTGCTCAGACTCTCCAAAAATACTGACACACTCGTGACCGTGACTGTGACCGTGACCGCGTCGGATCCTCCAAAAATACACTACTTTTGGAGGATCCGACACACAGCTGTCGACATTTTTGAAGAGTCCGAGCAACAGAGATTTTCAGTGTCTCACTTCTGAGCTCTAGTATATATATTTTTTCTTTCACTAACTATGTTCTGTCATTTCTCTTTACAGTACCTTGGAGGAATATCCATTTTTGGTTACCGAGTGTTTCGTATATATGCTGTACGTATTTTCTGCTCTTCCTCTTATTTTTCTCTGTGAATATTTTCTTTTTGGGAGGTGGAGGGTTTTTTGAGATAGGAGCCTCCGAACAAGATAATATTAGTGGATTTAGTTCCAAGACCTTTCTTATGGAGAACTCTTTTGGGAGATGTATTATGATTTTTCAGCTACTATGGAAACTATCATCATGTGTTCATCTGTTTTCTAACGAACAAAAAGAATTATTGCAGGTCCCTGTTAGTGTTATGATCATTTGGGCGTATGCGTTTTTCCTGACAGCTGGTGGTGCATATAACTTTAAGGGTTGTAGCCCCGACATACCAAACTCCAACATCCTTATCGATGCTTGTCAAAAGCATGCAGATACAATGAGGCATTGTAGGACTGATGTCTCCAATGCTATGAGAACTGCTGCCTGGGTCAGGATTCCTTACCCTTTGCAATGGGGTATACCGACCTTTCGGTTACGGACCTCAATCATTATGGTTATTGTGTCGCTAGTTGCTTCCATTGACTCGGTGAGTAAGCAGTGACCTGCGTAAATGTGTCATTTATGGTATCCAAATCATTCTAGTTAAGTGTGTCACCAACATGAGGTCTCATTTTCACAATTTGTCATTTCTGGCATATCATCTTCTTTTATAATTTATTATTGGAGGAAAAGGAATCTTACTCTTCATTTCTCTATGCTGACCGATTGCATTTCAGCAGCAAGATTTAAAAAAGAAAAACTTCCTTCTTTGTTGTTTTTGGTTCCTGTAAAATCTTTCATGTTGCTTTTAGAAAAGATCGAAGGGTTAAAAACGCACCTAAATTATCTTTGTTTTATCAAGTTCCCTACTTGAACTATCACCAAATGTTTATCGAAACACATTTGGTCTAGTCAGGGTCGAGGTGTGTTTCTCGATGAACATTTGGTGATAGGTGGGAAATTCGCACACTTGATAGTTCAGGTATGAAACTCGAAAAATCGGGATACTTTAGGTGTGTTTTTGATCCTTCACTCTTAAAAAGAAAAAAAAGTTGTCTTTTACTAATCTTACCATCTGTCATAACTCAAGACCAATTATTGATTAAGATTTGCACATTGTAGATTGGAAGTTATCACTCCGCCGCAATACGAATCAATTTGAAGCCCCCAACCCCAGGTATAGTCAGCAGGGGGATTGGTCTGGAAGGTTTCTGTAGTGTATTGGCTGGATTTTGGGGAACGGGTACTGGGGCAACAACTTTGACAGAGAATGTACACACGATCAATGCAACGAAAGTAGCCAACCGAAGGGCTGTACAGCTTGGAGCAGCACTTTTAATCCTATTCTCCTTTGTAGGTATGATTTAATGAAGACTAATTCGTCATGAAGCAGGAAAAAGCTTATCCTATCCCTTCTTTTTTTTCTAGTTAGTACTCCCTCCGTTTCAATTTGTTTGTCTTACTTTTCTTTTAGTCCGCTTCTGTGGAAATTTCTATACTTGTTAGATGAATGGAAAGTGGCATTGCAAGATTTTCTTCGTCTCCGTTCCCCTTTTACAATACTGTACTGGTCCATGAATTTTGTTAATAAATGTGAAACCCGAAAAACAGATTCCTGCTATTTGACAGTTCAACCATAAAGAAGACTCTCATCAATGGAACATGTAGCATTGTTCAAATAAATTTAGTGGCGGAGCTAGAGTTGAGCTTACATGTTCGGTCAAACTTAGTAGCTTTGGTCCAAATCCTGTATTTGTCTTAGGAAATCTATTGGATATGTACAAGTTATTAATTTAGAACAACCTAGTAACTTATAAGAGCTAGAATCCCAAACCCATAAGCTTCAAATCTTGGCTCCACCTCTTGATAAGTGTTAAGTGCTATGTTTCATAAATTGTACTGCCTTCTTGGTCTATTCTTGTAGACAGACATGTATGTTCTTGTTATTTGCTTCTTTTAATATGAAAAATGACGTCTTTGAATAGCTGGCAAGTTCATTAGCAAAGACATGTAACCTCTTATTTCTTAACTGATGTGGTAGGTAAAATTGGTGCTATTCTTGCTTGTATACCACAAGCATTGGCAGCTGCGGTACTATGCTTCACATGGGCTCTTATTGTGGCTCTGGGACTATCTACATTGCAGTATACACAAAATGCAAGTTCCCGAAACATTATAGTTGTTGGTGTATCCTTGTTCTTTGGTTTGTCGGTCCCTGCTTATTTTCAGCAGTACGCACCAGAGACCGGCCTAATCTTGCCTGGCTATCTAATTCCTTATGCAGCAGCATCCAATGGACCAGTACATACCGGGAATTCACAAGTGAGTTCATCTTAAAGACTTCTGTTATTGTCCTTTAGTTAAATGTGTACTATCACATGAAGTCGTCATTCTAAAATCTAGAACCCATAAAGTTGAAATCCCGACTCTGCCTCTGATTGTACACAATTTGGTATAACATGGAATTTGTGTACAAGAACGGAATTCTATAGAAAATGTACTTTTTACTCAATTTTCCTTCTTAATTTCCATGAATTTGCAACGAACTTACGTCTGGTTGCTGCCTTATGTTGTTGACAGTTCAATTTTGCAATGAATGCACTTCTGTCCTTGAACATGGTGGTCACACTACTAGTGGCATTCGTATTAGACAACACCGTCCCTGGAAGCAGACAAGAACGAGGAGTGTACGTTTGGTCAAAGGCTGAAGACATTATGACTGATCCTTCTTCCCTTTTAGACTACTCGTTACCGAGTAGAGTAGCAAGGTGTTTCCACTGGGTTAAATGTGTCGGCACATGACGAAATGCAGAAGAAAAAACTTTTTATTGCTTCATGCCAAACTTCAGGGAAGAAACTTATTGTGATTCAAAGCATAGCTTAGAAAGAGTATAGCTAAAATAGGTGAAAGGTACATACATATTTTACCATCTTATACACAAGGAGGTTACAGATTTCACCAAAATATAGCATTATATGGGGTAATCCCATATAATTTATTCTTCTTCTATAGAAATGTAAGTTGGTTTTTTTGTTATGATGAATGGAAGCATTATATTGAAACACTTGTAGGTTCTTGTTCTTTCGATTTTTGTTACTATCTATTGTCCCTTGTAATTCGTTTATCGTATCAAGGGTAGAAAGGCAGGTCTATTATGCACCGAGTTTCAAGCCATGCACCAATGACACTTGGGATTTCTCAGTTATAATAGAGAGAAGTTATAAAACTATATGATTGCCATCCTTGATACATTCAGCAGTAAACAACTTGTCAAAGATGGTTCTGAGACCAATATGTTTACTCTAAAATCTAAGAGAATGAGTTCTCTTGCTGCTTTTGCTACCTTTATTATTCTTCTTCTGCATGTACAAAATCCTATGAACTCTCTCTATCTGTCTATCTATCTATCTGGTAGAAGTTGATTGTTTCTTTTGTGAGTCTTGGATCAAAGCACGTAAACTATGATTCGGAGTGAGAAGATTGTTCTTGAGCCTTAAATTTGTCATTGGTGATGTATCTCTTCCATTCTTTAGCCATTCCTCTATATTTTCTAGCTCATATGAAAATCCATCAGCTGCAACATGTGGATTCTTCATCACTTCCTGCAACAACAAAAGAAACAATTTTGTCAATCAAACACCAGAAAATGACTTTCTCGTGGAAAATGACTCTTGCTCGTACCAAAGACACCCTTAAAATGTTGGATAGACGACAACAAGTGGGGTTTGAGGAGGGTGGTGTGGATGCAGCCTTACCCCTACCTTATGAGGATAGAGAGGTTGTTTCTGATAGACCCTCGGCTCAAGTAAAGCATAACAAAATAGACAACGAACCTGTAAAATGGGGCAAAGGAAGAAATTAGGAAACTCTGTTGAGTCTTCATGATCATCTAGATTTCTTCCATTTGCCACAACACATTCACCATTTGCTACTATTTCATCAGCTAACTTCTTCACTTTCTCCATCTCTCTTGCCAAATTAGTCATGTTTAACTCCTTATCTTCATGAATAGACAAACACTTTATTCCAATTCTACCAAGCTCAAGTGCTATATCCAATGGCCACTCTCCGGCCATTGGATCAAGCACTTCAATAAGCTTACTCTGGTCCATCATAATCGCCTCCTCAACCAGCCCAGCCCAGTTTCTTCCGGTCAGAATCTGTAAGACTAAGTTCCCATAAGCCCGGATATCTGATCTTAAATCCGATTTGTCACAGGACAAAGGTGTCCTAACACCATAGATTTTCGCCATATTGTTATGATCAAGAAGGATTTTTGAAGGGTTGAGGTTGCCATGAGCCACGGGCCTTGGCTTGGCCCGGTGGAGGAAGCACAAGCCTGTACAAACATTGGCTACAATACATATCCTAGCTTGCCAGTTTAGGCCATTATTTCTCCTTTTAGAACCTCTGGTGCCTGAGAAGAGAATGTCTCTTAAGCAACCATTGTTCATATACTCAAAAACAATGCACCTTAGCTCAGAGCAATATCCGATCATCGATAGCATATGAGGATGCCTCATATGGCTTAAGAACTTCACCTGCATCAGAATTTTTCGGATTTCAGACATGTCATGTTACTATTTTCATGATATCGTTATGGAAAAAGGGTCAAACATACCCCTCTACTACACAAAATATCCTAATTTTACTCTGTCATACTTCGGAGCTACTCATACCATTGCCATTAGCATATCATCTCGTATTTTCCCTTACAGAGCTTCAACTTGAAGTATAACGGAGGGTATATAATTTTAAACCATAGTCAAAAGTATTTTGACACGTGAAATTCTACCGGTTTAATTGCAACTAAAGAAATGAGTGTTGAATTACCTTAGCTTGAAAGGTGTCTTCAGAATCAACATCAGCAGAACTATACAGTTTGATTGCAACTGATGTGTGATGAAGCTTAGCTTTATACACATCAGTCCAATCACCACCAGATTTCAATCTCATAAGATTCGAAAATCCATCTGTGGCTATTCTTATTTCTGCAGCACTGAACTCCTTGTACTCGAGCCTCGGTTCAATCAGCATTGAAGCATTACCTATCGCGTCTTTTTCTCTACAAAACGTTATCCTTCTTTGTAGAACATCTCTTTGCCTTCTAAACTCCTCAATCTCCTGAACTGTATCCATTCTCTGCTTCAATACTCTTTCCAATTGGACCTCAGCACGCGATCTTGCCACAGAAGACAGCTGCATCTTGGTAGATAACTCGTGTTGTAGTACAAGAATCGAGCTGAGTTTACTCTTCGTGACCTCTACTTCCGTGTGAAGTTCACTCAGCTCATCTTTTGTAGTATCTAACTCTCTCTTTAGATCAGGCTTACGCGCGAGTTCATCATTTATGCAACCATCAATTTCCTCAGCCTATATATACAACAAACTGTTAAAGTATGTAAATTTGCAAAATGAAACTAGCTATCAAGTATAACGCGTCCAAGGGCGTGGTCTAGTGATATCAATGAAATGAACTGAGAACCATAAGGTCTCGAGGTTCAAATCCGGTCCGTCTAAGCCTTGGTGGACAGAGTTACCTGGTACTGTACTGGTAGGAGGTATCAGGTACCCCGTGGAATTAGTCGTAGTGCGTAAAATTGTACTAACACTTACTCTTCTAGTACATAAAGTGATAGCCCATTGTGCCTTAGCTTGTCCTTCAACATGAGATTTTGCTTCTTCTCTGCTTAGTAGTATTGCTTCTTTAATCTCCAGAAATTTGATTCTCAAAGCTTCTTTCTTTTCTTGCATAGTCTAATATATTTGAATATAAATCAGACTAAAAAGCATTATGAAAAATAACAAAAGAAAAAAAACACATAAAAAAAAACCCAATGTAATTAGAATATTAAACTTTATGCACATAAAAAAATGGCCTAACAGTCAATGAAGTCAGTAAGAAACATAGGAATTTCTGATTCAAATCTCAACAATGACAACATACGTTAACGATTTCTTATCATCTACCTAAAACTTGGCGACAATAGTTATTCATCATTTGCAATGGTGAGGGATAGCAGGCCGGTATCTAAACGAATAGTCGAGGTACACACAAGTTAGATAAGACATCTCGTCATAAAATAAACAGATTATAACTAGTTTGCGCTCTCACTATCATGAAAATTCTCATGTCAAATTAAGCAAGAAATTAAGAAATTTTAAATAAAAACAAATAAAGAAATTAAAAGAAAGCCAAAGTTGACTTGTCAAAGAATAAAAATCCCTTTTGCAACTACTCCAACTAATCATAGCCACATAGTTTATTGAGATACTTTTATCTTCAAATATCTGTTTGGTTTACTAAGAAGATAACTATAGATAATCGTCTATAAAAAGTTTATCTAGAAAATAATGTGAATTACCTGTTATAACAAGTTAAAATACACGGATAATATAAAAAGGTATTGACACATACCATATTTTCTGCCATAACAAACTCTGTAATGATGTTCTTGTGGAGAATCTCATCAGCAACAAAATCATCAATTTCTTCAAAATTTGAAGATAATAATTGACACATATAATTATCAATTTCTTTTTTATATTTTTCCCATTGATCAAATTCAACATTAGTTGTTGATGATGATGATAAATCACTTTGATTTTTCAACAATTTTGAACTATTTTCAGGAAACATTTTTATTACCAAATCTTTAAAACTTTGTCTCATTGATCTTGATTTAGCAACCATAATTCCTTGATCATCTTCAATTAATCCTTCATTATTTCCTTCTCTTAGAAAAACCAATTTCCCTCCACATATAATAAATAATTCACAAAATTCTGGCTTTTGTCTATGCACAAAAAATGATCCACTTATTGCACTTCTTGATTTCCTATTTAAAAAAAATTACAAAAAAAAATTAAAAAGTTGAAATTAAATTATAAAAAATATTCTTAAAAAGGGTTTTTTGTGTACCATGATGAAGGTTTCATGAAAGTCAATGACATGACTAATTTGGTTATCTTAAGACCATAGATCAAATCCACCATGAATTTTTGAATTGATTCATCATATCTTTCAATCTTGATTGCTTCAACTTTCACCTATACAAAAAAAGATTAATTTTTTGTTAACATAAAGTTTTTATATATATATATATAAAAAAAATTTTATCAAAAAACATATACATTTCCACAAAAAACTTTGTATCTCCAAAGTATTTTTTGATTTTTTGCTTCTTCTAACTTTTCAAGATCCTTCAATTTTTCTTCATTTACTGATCCTCTTGGTAGCTTTCCCACTATACAACAACAACAACAACAACAAAAAATTTAAAAAAGAAAAAAGAAAAGGGTGATTAAATTAATCAAAAAAAATTTAAAAAAAAATAGAATTACACTTACTTGGTGTTACAACATAATCTTTACATATGTTATTAGAAACATAAAGAATAACAATGGTGATTGAGTGAGAATTCCATCTTTTGAGTGCCCATTGTAAGGTTAAAAAACCATCATGTATATCTGAACTTATTGCTACATAAACCTTGTTATCTCTCTTCATCTCTATAGCCATGGCAAAGTTTTTTTTTTTTAAAAACTATATATTATATTTGTATGGTAATTTTATAAGTCATGACATATAGAAAGTATGGAGTGTGAAGCACATGTGAGGAGAAAGTACATATAGGTGGAAAAAAATAACCAATGGTTTTTTTTTGAATATTTTCTGTGTGATTTCTTGAGGGGAAGATTTTTTAAAGGAAAGTGAATAGGATTATCTGGGTTTTATATATTGATGTGTTAAGACTCAAGACAACTAATTTTGGTCTTTGATTTTTGGTAAGTAACATTTTTGATCCCTTGATTATTGATGAATTTTGATTTAGATTCTTATGATATTTGACTGAGCATATTTGATTGAAAGTTTGTTGAAATTTGCACTTTAGATCCAATTATTTTGATGTGTCTTTCGAAAACGTCTCTCATTCAGAAGGTAAGGATAAAGTTGGTGTATACTCATTCGGAAGGTAAGGATAAAGTCGGTGTATATTCGATTCTTTTTTTGACTCAATTTATGGAATTATATTGAATATGTTGTTTTTTGTGATTTTTTGCGAATTTGTTATGATTATCAATTGTTCCACTAATTTCAACCTACTCATGGCTAGATCGATCGATTTCAGATCAAATAGAAAGAACTAGAAGATCCCACTTCTGGAAAACGCCTACACACCCCATCTACCTTTTGGTGCTCCATCTCTCGAGATTACAATCCTTATCGAATCGGAGAAGAATGAATAGTGAATCGTGAAATCGGACGTCGGTCTTACTTATATGTTAAGTTTATAACGTTACTCTATATGAGGCAATAATATAATTTTAAAAATAGATTAAATATAACATATTTCTTATAATGGGGACCAAAAGCACTCATTTTAATATGCTAATCATATATCATTTGGACTAAGAGTACAATTTATTAATAACTCAAGGGAATAATGCTATTATCTTTTTTATTTGGACTTTTTAGTTTAGGATTTTTGCCGGTGATGGCAAAGATGGGGCCATATGGATTACCTGATTGGTACTTGATTTTGATTTTTGAGATTTAGAAAATTTCTAGGATATTACTATACGCCTCGTTTGGTTGATGAACAAGTTATTATATGATTATTTATTTTGAAACTAGTTGTTTTAGAATTGTTATGTGATAAAAATAATATTATAATTCTAAGATAACTAATTTTGAAATAAATTATACCGTAATTTTATCCTAATCAAACATGAGACGACAAATATTGATTGGCAGCATGTTCAATCAAACGGATGATTTTCACTCCGTTTATGAATTCCAACTACCCCATAAATTGAAAATTCATCCATTTTAAAATTAATTATTCTTTATTCTTCGTGTCAAACAAGCCCTTCGATTAAAAGAATTTTATTAGTAATTAACATTTAATGTGATTAGTTAAAAGGGAAAAAAGGAGATTGGCTCTATGACGTTTGATATATAATGCATATCCTCGGATATTCTTTGCGGGTAATTTACACTAAATATTAATTAATGAAAACTACACTTTTATATTTTTGTGTGAGTTGTGACTACAAAGACAAGTCAACTTTTTGTCGTCACAATAATTTATTCGTATCAGATATTTATACAAGATTAATAAAATACAAAATACATATTTTCCGTATATGTATTTCTCACTTAATAGTAATGGTTATAACTAGAAATACAAAAATTTTCTATCGCAAATCAGTAGGATATTTGTGTTATAGAACATGATTTTTTCAATCATTTTTCACCAAATCAGCTTACTAAAAAAATTCCTGCTGAAAAACATATTATACATATGAGTTTCATATCTTATCTATAAGTGCATTCGCTGTTTGATTTTATCCTAAATGCCGATAAAAGTTCGATTTTAACAAATTTATCTATTATTTACTTTTACGTTAGAAAGAAGACAAAAAATTACTTTTTCTTTGTATTGTCGGATCATTGGTAATTTAAGTTTGATTTAAAAATACTTATATTTGTTAATTTGCATTTACTTTTTTGATAGAAAGCTGACAAAAACATACTTTTTCATTGTATTGTCGGATAATCAGTAATTTAAGTTTGATTTTAAAATATTTATTTGTTATTAACATTTTGTCATTGATCATAAATGATAATCGAGTTTATCGTCTTTATATTTGTAACTTTGTATTTCATTTTTCGATATAGAGACGACAAAAAACATACCTTTTCTTTGTATATATTGTTGATTCATCTGTGATTTAAGTTTAATTTAAAAATATTTATTTTTTATTAATATCTTGTCATTGATCATAAACAGTATAATAATCGAACCTATCGTCTTTATATTTATAAATTTGTATCAATATAGTTATTTTTTTTTATCATAAATTTACATGTGACATATTAGCTTTATCTTTAAAATATTTTCGACTTGAAATTAATTTTCTCCCTTTTAGTAATGTTATTGTTACTAAAAGTGATTTGATATAAAATTAGAGGAGCATTTTCTTATCTGTTAAATAATAAAAAAGACAAAATCAATAACAAATATATTACTGATTAGGTTATCAGTTTAGATGTTTACAAATAAAAAATTGATCAACAAAATCGATAATATATAAAATCGAACCGATAACCACCCTACATAAACTCCTACTTGTTAATGAATATCCTAATTCTACATCAATTACACATAATATTAAAATAACTTACTTAAAAATTTATAAACTTATTTTCTTAATTGTAAGACTAATTAGTGTTTATTATTTGTTTGCTAAGCTTGCAAAGAACGTTAAGGGGGTGTAGCTCATATGGTAGAGCGCTCGCTTCGCATGCGAGAGGCACGGGGTTCGATTCCCTGCACCTCCACTTATCTTTTTTATCTTTTTACCAAATTATTTAGTTCTTAAATTTAGCGGTAACTGATGAACTATCAAATGTTTCAATTGAGCATCTGAACATATGGAAAGTGTTCTTATTAAACACTTTTGCTTCAAATTTTGTAAAACATTTTGTGTGTGTTCTTAAATGCTCATTACGTAGTCGCATCAAATATGCCACATCATTTAATTATACACATAAGCACTTATTGGAATAGACTGGGGCTCTACGACTTATTGAGGTTTATGCTTATAATTATACAAGGCGATATACTTTAAGTAGAGTTAATTTATCTACATAACAAACGATTGAAAATACACGCAGAATTTTTTTCAAATTTTTAATCGAAAGTGACTAATAGGAACAATTTATCACATGTTCATAATCTACTGGATAGACCATAATTTTTAGAGGAACTTTCACAAATAGCCACTATAATAAACTTAATTATGCTTCATAGCTATAGTTTGCATATTTACTGGGTTGTAGCTATAGTTTAAGCTGTCTCATTTGTATAATTCGCGGATTTGTATAATTCGCAGGTTTGTATAATTCGCGGTATATTTGTATAATTCAGTTATTTTTGTATAAACTCGAAATAACGAATTTATACAATTACAAGCATCATAAGCGCAAATAGTTATACAAATTATATTATACAAATTCTGAATTATACAAAAGTTATACAAATTCTGAATTATACAAATGCGCGAATTATACAAAACTAAAAAGCTGAGTTGTGTAATTATAGCTAAAAGTAAGCCGCGAATTGTAATTAAGGTAAACTATAGCTATATTAAGTAATTAACTAGTATATGTTTGCTTATACGCGTAATTTTCCCTAATTTTTATAGTAGATATATAAGATACACGTATCTTTGTATCTAAAAACTTGCTAATATTGATCAACAATATCTCAATAGATATACACGTATGATATACATACAACATATGTTTTTAGATATTGGACTTTACATTTCATATACCTTTCACATGCAGTTGATCTTTACACAGTTAACTTGTATACAAAGTTTGAAAATATATACATTGGGTCAAGTTGGTCATATATACAGTTGATGTCTTCACATACTTTACATGTATCTAGTTTCTACGTACTTTGAAATACAGTTACAATCAGATATTGTATCCGCACGATTTGAATTAGGTTAGATTTTGTATACGGATACAATATACTTGGGCTTTCAAATAAAATGGTGGAGAAGTTGAACTTCAGGCTACTCTATTGGGTTGATAACTACCATTCTGGCCCATGCCAATAATACAGTTTAATATGGCCCAATAAATCAGTTCAACAAGAAAATTAAGTCATAAATCATGAAGTTTAATAGGTAAATCTAAATCATGTCAAATCTTACTCTGAAAAATATATAAATTGCAAAATATTATAAGCGTACTTCTTTAATGGGAAATTAACGTAAATAATCGTTCATTCAAGAAAATAGCCTACAAATGGCCAAATATATTTATACATGTAAATATTTTTGACAGAGCGATCAAATGTGTAAGAGTAACTATCCCTTTTTTAATTGCTATTGAGGATTGACAACAAGACCTAAAAGCCTAAAATGCAAATCTTCTCCACACTAGATTTATGTCCAACTTAAATTGTATTGGTAATATTAACACTTTAATATACCATTCTTAAAATGATATTATTAAAGTACCACTATTCTTTATCATTTTTTGATAATTAAAACGTAATTTAGTTTATTATGATCGTTATAAATGTTATTGGATCAGGTCCATTCATAAAGGGTATCACTTACCTCATTACATTGTCACCATTCTATATCCTACTTATAACATATAACTATATCACTATGAGTGTTTAAAAAAAGTTTTTCCATTGTAATATATATGTCGGATAGGATAGGAAAGATGAAATAATAAACACCCCTTCTTTTATCACAACTTGAACTCAATCCACATCTCTCATTTGAGCCTTTTACGTCGAATTTAATAAAGGTTATTTAATGGAGTGAACGATTTACGTACCTAGTTAACGACACTCTAAGAAATGACTTCCTTATTCTCCTCTCTATCAATTTTGATCTTATTAATCTACCATAGTCGATCAGAAAAACATTATCGTTGTCAGCTACAGACCCAAAATATGACCTAAACAATGAATTCTTCTCTTTGACAATAATCAATCAAACTCAAAAGCATAAAGAAGAAAATATTCACATCCTAATAGAAGATTTATAAATTATATTATAAAAATCAATAATTCATTCGTTTTGTGAGAATTTCCAACGATCAATAACTCACATCACAATTGCTATAATTCATTTCATCAAAGAATAATCCATCTCTTAAACAAGTATTTATAATGAAATACCATAGTCATGATCATAATACTAAAAGATCTATGAAATTCCATTGCCTTTACAAAGTGGGACCTCTAATCTAATAATGCAATGAATCCAAATTCTTATATTGTCTCTTAGTTAAATGTCCTTAAAGGGATGACAGAGGATCCAATCCTAGTTAACATTAATTTAATAAAATAACAAATAATAATATAATCAAATAATAACAAAATTAATAATTAGAGGACGGTAGTATGTACCAAAATATCAAAAAATAATGTGTCTTAATATAAAAATATTTTTAAAAATAATTAATTTGTTCGAAAATAGCAGAAGTGCACGTGCGTTTCGCTCCGTAATCATCGAGATATTTGAGTCAAAAGATACCACGCACGTGCCTTTGGTCAATGGTCAAAAGTTAGTGTGATCACAATGCACGAGTTTAGGGGCCGTAAAACATAATTAAATCACTTTATTAAACTATATAATATAATTAATTAATATACTTTATATACTATACTACTACCTTCTAAAAGAGTATATAGACATGATATAAATTACGGTTTTTTTATTTATTTAATGTGAATTTCTGACATTTTGATTTTAAAATTATTTTACCTATATTGCGAACCTGCTCGAAGGTATTATACACATTTTGATTAATGTATTTAATTATTTGGAAATCTTGTGTTTATATTAATTAAGACATTAGAACACCACCACTTAAAATGATTGATACTTAAAATGATTGATGTGATGAATATGATTCCTTTATTTTAGATACAGATTATAAATTTAAGCTTTTACATAGTTTAATTCAATCTATTAAACACAAATTGAAATTAATTAAGATTTTAGTATATGAATATTGAACATCAATAGAAAATTCAGAAGAAGAAAAACAAAAAGCATCAAAATAGCATTTACTAGTTTACTACTACCCTTAACCAAAGTCTTGTGCGTTGTTAATTTGTGTTCAAAATATGTAAATTGAGTCGTCTTTAATAGGAACATTTAATTGATCTATAGTGGACTTTTTGAGATAAAAACTCGAATTAGTCAAGTACATATAAATATCGAATGATTAAATAATAAAGTATTAAAAATGAATCGTTGAGATCTCGAGTTCAAATATCAATTTTTCAATTTTTTTATAAGCATGTGTATGAATTTTATCTTGAAAACTTGAGCTGATAAAATGGATAGGTAATTCAATAAATTAGTTAAAGTGCTCACAAGCTAACCTGATATTATTAGTGTAACTAAGATAAGGTCAAATCATGGCTGTTGATCTTTGATTATTTTCTTGAATTAATAATAGTATTAGGGTGATAATTGTGATGAACATAGGTCATGGTTTGCATGTTACTTTGCTATTTATTTCTACCTTTTCTTAGATTTATTCCACATGGAACAAATAGGAACCGCTAATAATATTTTAATTGATTTAATTCACAGCTGTTCTTTTTTTTTTAAAAAAATAGATAAATTATTTTTTCTTTTTTTGGTGATTTGGTTTTTGGGATAAACTTCAAAATTGGATTATTATTTTTTTAGATTCTTAGCTTTATGTTCAGACATTCTCAAATTATATAAGTTAAGTCTGAATGGGATTAGGTTTCTATTTGTGTATACTTTTGACTAATTGTAGTATCTTTTTTTATTAAATAAGTAAAATAAAGTATTTTAGTTTTTTTTTATCTTTTACAAGTAGATATGATTTTTACAAAATTAGATAGCATTCAGATTTAAAATAATATTTAATATGATTTTCCTTTAGTTTTAATTACAAATTTTTGGAAAATATTTTGGATTGATGATATTTTACTTTTGGATTAAAAATGGATGATTGAAGTGAAAGAATTTGTTATGTTTTAAAAGGATACCTACTAATCAAGTAAAATAAAATGTAAGTTCTATAGAACAACGCTAAAGGTGATTATGTTATATGGTAATGAATGTTGAGCAGCTAAAGTCTAGCATATTCATAAAATGAGTGTTATGAAAATATGGATACGAAGAAAGTTGTACAATCATCCCAAACTAGATAAGATTAAAAATGATCACATTTGCGAAAAAGAGCTAGTAGCAAATATTGAGGATAAAATGTGAGAAGGTTGCTTGAGATGACGATGGTTAATTAATTTGACACATTTTGCATTGATCTGTAAATATACTGGTCTGTAGGCATGAAAATATGATAAATGAAGGTGTTAAAAGAGGACAAGATAAACCTAAATTAAAATCACATAGAAGAAAGTGGATCAAAAAACCTTCAAATGTTTGGTATCAATACAAACTTAATTAAAGAGAGACACAATCAAAGAAAAAGATCTATATAGTTAGTAACTACTAGTTGAGGAAATAATATGACATGAGTTTTAATTGAAGAAACGAGGATTCATATAATCGATTTTAACTTGTAAGAAAAAGATCTATATAGTTAGTAACTACTAGTTGAGGATATAATATGACATGAGTTTTAATTGAAGAAACGAGGATTCATATAATTGATTTTAATTTGTTTGAAATTGAAGTGTAGTTAATTTCCAGTGACACATTTTGCTTGCTTTTTGAAATTTAGTTTTTTTTCTCTTTTGAAAGGTTTTAGTTTCTGAAAATATTTTGAAAATCAAATGAAAGTTCTTTTGTAATCTTTTTCTTTTCCTTTTGGGATATGATTCTTAAATTTAAAAAGAAAAACACAAAAATGGTTGGAGAAAATAACAGGAAAAAAAGAGAGATAAAAGAACTTAAAATGATCAAGAAAGAAGAGAAATAATAAACTATGTGTCGTTAGCATGCATCTTTATCTCTGTCACAACTGATTCGATAAATTATGTGATTTATATATAAAAAATTACTTTCGATCCCTCAAAGTTACTTAATTCATAGCAATTGATACTTGTATTTTTTTTTTCCCCTTCAATTTAACGAGCTCTAGATATAAAATAAAATTCCAATAAACAATACTTCTCCTTTAATAAATTCTATACGAAGCAAATTTAAATTAATCGAGTTTAACAGGTGCTTACACAAAAGGAGTACGAATGTACAATGCTTTTCCGTTAGTTCAAAAGTTCAAATCCTTCTTATCTTATGCTTATTTAATTTAAGGGAAAAGGCTCAAATATGTCATCAAACTTTCAGAAAAGGCTCATTTATGTCATCCGTTAAAAGTTTGGCTCATCTATGCCATTACTGTTTAAGAAAAGGCTCATTTATGCCATTATTTTTTAACGGTGGTTTTGCAAAACCATTTTTTACACGTGACCAATTATAATTAGGCCACGTCATTATTTTTTTTATAATAAAAAATTAAGTTTGTTCAGAAATTTGATTTTTTATTATAAAAAAATAATGACGTGGCCGAATTATAATTGTCCACGTGTAAAAAATAGTTTTGCAAAACCACCGTTAAAATGTTTGTTCAGAATTTTGATTTTTTATTATAAAAATAATAATGATGTGGCCGAATTATAATTGTCCACGTGTAAAAAATGGTTTTGCAAAACCACCGTTATAAAATAAT
>JAJOOO010031646.1:0-20557 GCA_029582685.1 Solanum piurae
TATAAATAAACATAAGAATTAGTCAAATAAATTCATAAATAAAAATTATATTTATATAGTGTAATTTTTTAATAGAAAAATATAAATAATTATCATAAAAATAAGAAGTAATGAATATTAGTAAACATGATATTAAAAATAATGTAAATATACATAATGTGAAAAATGATGTACAAAGGGTTTAAAGGGATATAATTGTCATTTTCCTATTCTATCCCGGGATAAATTATCCCGGGATTACTATACCACCAAATGGAAGGGATAACTTATCCCGGTACTAATTCCTAATCCTGGGATAACTTATCCCATGCTTTCCAACCAAACAAGAAAATAAAGGGTACTAAAAATTTATCCCGGGATTAACTATCCCTATCCATCACACCAAACGACCCCTTATTGTATTGTATTGTATTGTTAGTTTATATATAATGTTTATTTTGATTGTTACTCAAATTTTATTATATATATCGGTTAAATTCATCGTTAGGTAAGGATGGAAAGACTCTTTTTTTTCTTCTAACGACCGATTTGGTGTGATTACATCATTACCTTAATATTTTCTTTTTATTTTGTCTTTACATATTATTAAATAATTTTATTTTGTATTTGACCCTACCTTTTCATAGTTGCTCTATCCTGTACCTTATTTTTCTTATACGTTTGTTATTCAAATTATTGATGTGTGACATTATGTAGCAAGTAAAATGATACAATCCATCCAAATATTATATTTCTTAAAATAATATAGTACAATACAATATAATACATCATGAAACAATACGTAAAACCATCCAAACAAAATGTTAATTAGTGTGCCACATTTTTCACATAAAAACAATATATTATGTTATATAACTATAAAAAATATGTATATAATTTGTTGATTTAGTTCGGTTATTTTTTCGATCTATGTGGACAAAATTAAATCAAATCAAATATTATCAATTTTAAAAAAATGTGAAGTCAAATCAAATAAAAATCATTCTATTTAATAGATTTGATTTGATTGTTTGACTTAGATTATTTTTATTCAAACCGTAAATACCTGATCGTCATGGCGAAATTACCCTCAATATATATATAATAGAATAATCTGTTAATACTGGGATAATAGAGTCAACTTTTTGGGTTTAATCAGACTCTACTCCTTGCCTCTTCTTCCTCCCCAATGTGGTAAAACCCTAGCACCAAAACAAGATTCAGATTTAACGGTTCGGGTCAAGTTCTTCCGGCCGGAACACGGGAAGATACGGAATGGGTCGACCGGAACCCCATGTTATCTATTCCCACACTTTCCACCACCCCCAACTCGATGAGTTTGTAGACGAGGTAACTGAACATCTAATGCAGTTATATAGACAATACCAACTAGTTTGTTAGTTTGTTCTTGAGAAATCTTTGGTTTTTTATAGGCAAATTGTTTAAATTTTGGGTAAGGGGAGGGAACTAAGGGTCATGTTATGTGGAGAATTAGTGTTTTTTTATTTTAACTGTCTAAATTCTTATAGAGGATGCTTTTCTTTGTTTTATTTTTTTTGATGTCATTGCTCTATCTGTGTGTTGCCAGGTGTTATTTGCAGACCCGGTTGTTGTCACTTCTTGTGAGATTGTTGAACAGAATGCCCCTTCCGCGTGTTCTTCGCTGAAGCTTGTGGGGTACAGTTCCTATTCATACTTGCTTATTTCGGTTATGTGTAACAGCACAGGTGTTGGTGGTTGTCATTATTTTCTTGAATTAAGCTTTCCCTAAATGTAGTATGCATCATGATTCATGAAGTAATATTGCACAAAGGCGTATTTAATCTGTTGCTGGGGTGTGAATTCAAAAGATTTCTAGGTTGTAGTTACTGTTGATGTTATATTGCATTAGTGTTGGTTTTTACACGCACACACAAAGTTTTGATACACCATGTATCATGCTTACAGTGCAAGGGGTGGTGGTTTTGAGACTATCAAACAATCAGGTTATCAATGTTGACATGATAAGTAAGGAAGCAAAACAATAAGTATGTGCCTGAGATGTGTCATTCCTTAGAAAATGTTAGGAGCGTAATTTGTCAAAGACTTGTTAGATATATATATTTGCTTGTAAGGCTGAGGTTTTAGGGCTTGGTTCTACTCAGCTTTGAACATATTTTTATCTCTTTGTGATGCATCTGGTGAATGCAGGGAAAACATTTTCATCTAATTTCTTAGTTTGTGATTCCGAAATTAAGGAAAACCTTTACATAATCATCTGGGTTAAGGCGAAAGCCAAAATCCTATGCCAATACTGATAAGCTTATGATTTTCTTTTTCAAATGAGAGCAACTGTGGTTAGTAAGGAGGTGTATACAGTGAAAAGTGTTTTTTTGGTGCCCAAGTAGAACTAATTAAAAAAGCCTCACAGCCGCAGTAACTTTGGAAGTCAGAAAAGTAGATCTTTGGGAATTCTAGCTTATGCTATTCTTAAGTAGAAAATCTCTAGTGTAATGTCTAACCAGAAGTGCATCTCAACCAGATGTATATGGGATCTTGCTGTTAGTTTTCACCAACATGCAGCTCTGATTTTAGACTTTAAAATAAACTGATCCTGAAAGATATCACATCCTCTCCTATAAATCTGCTTTTACATTGGTAGGAAAAATTTACCCATTATTGGTTGAAGAGGCTTATACTCTTTTCTGAAATTGTTATCATCTTGCTTTTCTGGAGTTTGGTGGAATTATGAATAGACGAGCTTTATATGTGTTGGCATGATTGTTATGACTTAGAAATACCTCTTAGACCTTTTAATGAAAGTTTATCTAGTTCTAACTTAAAATGAGAATTTCCCTTGACGTATGATTTGACACTACCTTTCATTTTGTTCAGGGCCACTTCACCACCCTCATTTGCTTTGGAAGTTTTTGTCCATTGTGAGGGAGAGACAAGGTTTAGGCGTCTATGTCAGCCTTTCTTGTATTCCCATTCCTCATCAAATGTTCTTGAAGTTGAGGTACCAAGTAAAATTTGTGTAATTCTTGTCTTATTCATATGACGGTCTTAAACGTGGGTTGTGCTTAGGATTTTGTTGTAAGAACTAAGAATTAATCCATATGATGGTCTTTTATTCAGCAGTACTTATTGTTCATATGAAAAATCCAAACAGATTTTTTTCTGGATAAATCCTTTTGGTAGTTCTTATTTTGTGGCCTTTAATGACGTCCTGCTGTATATTTGCTTGTATTTCTTCACTTTTACAACTGAAGCTTCCTCTTATAACTGGTTGTTTCAATTCTAGCCACAGTGCATTTGGAGGACTTTGTTTTGTGTTCTCCTGTTACAGTGTGAATGCACTGGTTTCTTTGGTAGGTTTATCTTGAGTATGTTTAGAATTAGTTCCCAAATGGTTTGTTTTACCCTTTATTGTATATTATCCAAAACTTTTGACGTCTATACAATCGAGAGAGAAACCTATTAGCCCATATTGAGTCCACCAGTCATAAACTTTTTTTTTTTTGAAACTGGTAACAACCATATCTGTATAAAAATTGCACCATAACAGGGAATGAGACTTTACAAAATCCCAACCAAGCTTAGGCTATTGCTTCACAGGGATCCTGTCATATCAACTAGTGATTCAGCCTTCTCAGCATAACTTTCTTTACATCTAAAATAAATCAAAAAATATACAATTCATCCTTATTTTTAAGCTCCACCTCAACAAACAATCCAATTTCAATTTGATCTATTTATTTTATGACTTGACCCTTGTGATGTGTCCCTTCCCTGGATCTGCAGGAACGTGGGATGCTTTGTGCATCGGGCTGCTCTTTTTTGTAGAAGTAGCTATGTGGTTTGCAGTAATAATAGCTGTCTTCCCATTAATTTACTACCATCCTCCCTTTATTTTGTTTTGACAATTGGTGGTTTTTAATAGCCGTAGAGATATGGTCTCTGCACACATTACCCTCCCCATACCCCACTTGTGAGATTACACCAGTTATATTGTTGTTGTGTAATAACCGGAGTGTTTCCGATAGCTTGCACACATCTCTACTAAACTACTACTTCCCACCTACATAGGTATCGAGTGACTTTGTATACCAAGGCTTGGAGAAATGGGAAAAATCACTTAGTGTTTTCGTCTCCGCTGGGTTTTGAACCTGAGACCTCAGGGTTCTCAACCCGCTTCATTGACCACTTGTACCCTTGGGGTACTACACCCATCTCTTCCTTTTTAAGATTATTTAACTGTTTTCCCCCTTTCTGTTTGAACTAATGAGGATTTGGACGCCTGGATAATTTGTCATTTAACCTTGTTTATGTGAATGTTACTCTAGAGTATGGACACCCGGATAATTTTGGTAGGTTCTTAAAGGTTAAATCAGACTCAAGTACAAGATTTAGGATAATAACTTCAAAATTGAAGTAGTTTTCAGTGGGATGGTTAAATATTAGATACTAGTTCTCTGATGATCCAAGTGCACCCACTATGTTTTCCTTCTTTACGGTATTGGGGCTGTGAGATTAGTTCTGAGGCACAGAACAACCTCTGGAAAATGGTCAACAATAGTTGAGACTTTGCAGAAAGAAGTGGAGGATCAATCACATTTGGTATGTTGTTGCTCATTGGATCATAATGCTGTTGTTACAGTCTGTCATGAGTACTTATCTTAATTGTAAAGGTCAATAGGTTGTAGTGCTATTTTATGTATCATAGTTTTCCCATGTTGGCTAGGCAAGATTGGTGTAGATGAGTACCTACTGAGATATAATGGAAATACTTATTTATCCTCATAAAGTCAAAATATGGTTTGCCTTTTCAACTTCTAGTGCATCTTTAGAGTTACTGATCTTTGTACTTCTGATAGCTACATTTTCCACCTAATGACTTGGTGAATGTGCTGTCAGGGTTAGTTTTAACTAAAACATCTCCTATACAAGCTCTTTTGAAACTCCTCTTCGCACTAAAAGACAAACACTGCCAGTTATCTTCTTGTGGCTCAGCATCTGTTAAGTTTTATTATTGCATCTTTTCTTTTAGTATCTCTCATTTTATAGATGTGTTCTATATATATTTTTAATAGCTTAGAATAACGAGAGTCTGTGGACATCTTCTGATTTTTAAATTTCACTGATGAAGCACCAAGGGGTGCTAACCCTATAAGACATGATATTAGAAGGATAATAATAGAAGAAAAGAGATAAATTGATTGCATCTTTTTTTTTATAAAAATCTGGTAAAGTAGCTAATTTCATTGAATCTTAGTGTGTCCTACATTTTTTTTTGAGAATGGTGACATGTTATATAAGTAGCACAAAGGCTGTGCTAGAGCCATCTATAAAGATTTCAAAAGAACAAAAAAACCATAGTTATGTTCTTTCCCCTATTACAAGGATCCTATGATATCTGTCAGAGAAGTGTATCCAACATATTTCATGGTTGGTTCATCTGTCAACAAGTATAAATACTGAACACAGGTGGACTCTGCCTGTTCAAAGACATTTTACCCAGAAAACATCCCATCTATTTCCATCCAAATAAGCCCAAACAAACATGTTGAGAATGTCCTCCATGATTTTCCGTTTCTTCAAATGTGGCAGCTGCTTGAAGCAAATAGCAGTTCCAAGACATCACCTAGACACAACACCTAGTGACCGAATAAGACATGGGACTTCATTTTTTATTTAATAAGAGGCAGGCTTAAGTGTCCACTCACAGTGGGGAAATGTGATAGCGGTATTCTATTTTAGCTCACAGAAATTTTGCGCGTGTTTGGACTAGATAATAACTTATTTTTGTTATGCTATTGTTCTGTTTTGTTTTATACTTTACGAGTGATTGGATTTGTAATGATTCTGAGATAATTGGTTTTGTAAAACATGAATGGATTTTTAAAAAAATTACCTCGCAAGAAAACAAAGCAGTTTGACTTCAAGAACTTTCTATCATTTTTTTCCTTTTCCTGTTATTGTTACCTGTGAGAGGTGGTTCCATGCTGTTCTCTGATGGAGAAAAAAATGCATTTTGAGGATCTCTTTATATTTGCAACAAACTCATGGGGTTCTATGAGTGTCAATGCTATCATATGCAATTAGTAGGTTTATCTATGGTGCATACTTGACTTCAGTTGGACAAAGCTAATCTGAACTTGTATCTCAACAATACTTCCCTCTTCTTTTCCCTCTTTGAATTTTATCTGTCTTTATTGTCACACGTTTTGTGTCCTCCTTAATGTTTCAAGCTGGAAAGGAAAATGAGAAGCTTTAGTATTTTGCCATTCATTAAAAGGAATGATGACTTGTGCAGGCTATTGTTACCAATCATTTGGTTGTACGAGGCAGCTATCGAAGCCTTACCTTGGTTGTATATGGAAACACCACCGAAGATCTTGGCCAATTCAATATAGATGTTGATTTAGATGGCTCTTTGGCTAATACTGTTAGTGTTGTTGAGGGAGACCTTGAAGACCTCCCACCTGCATTGCGTCCAAATAATCTGTCTACTGAGCAAACATTGTCTTCTTTGAAATCATTATCTTTGAAAAGTATTCCTCTGGCTATTCCTCTCGAGCTCAGGCAGTTATTACAACTTACCCTTAGAATGTTGGAATCACCTAAATTTGGTCTCATGAAAAATAAGGTTCTTACTACCTTATTATCAGTAGCCTCAATCTATGCAACTCCTTGCTTTCCTTCTACAACTACAATGCACGAGCAACTTGGGCTGGATAAGTTGGTTTTTAATCAAGAAGCTCAACTTGCAATTGCTGAAGCCAAAAAGGAGCTTTTGGAGATGCATAATAGCTTTATTTTTCAACCTGGTGACCATTCTGTTGAATTTTCAACAGATGCTATGTGGGTGGAATCAGAGATTGAGAATGCTGCTCCAAAGCAACTGCTGGACTCCTTAAGTCACTACTTCAAATTTGGTAGTAGTCTTGATGCTGCTTCTCATCCTGAGGTTTCAAAGGTGATTGAATATCCAGCTTGTCTGTTATATCATATCCTCTTTTTAATGTAGCCAGAAGTTTTCTGTTTAATTCATTTTCTAGACGTGTCTACAGTTTCCATGTGTAAATGTTGTCAAGTATGATTCTGATTTTTTTGTCTCTTTTCAGAGAGAGAACATGGTTCTCTGTTTGACTCTGGCACTTTTAGTGTCATCTGCAAGAGAAAGCTGCTATCATTTTGTTAACTGTGGTGGCATGGAGCAGCTTGGTTATGTTTTTTCTAGTAGCTTGTTGAACTCTAGTGCTCTCAAATTGCTGCACCTTGGAGTTATTGAACAGGCAACTCGTCATTCAGTTGGCTGCGAAGGTTTCCTCGGGTGGTGGCCTCGTGAGGATGAAAATATTCCTTCTGGTACTAGTGAGAGATACAATCAGTTGTTGAAGTTATTATTATTGCACAATCAGAGGCATGATGTAGCCTCTCTTGCCACTTATATACTTCATCGTTTGCGCTTTTATGAAGTTTCTTCCAGATACGAGGTAATTTTTTTGTTAATGCCTCCTTTATGTCTTGTTGTGCATTTGACAAACATTTTCTTGGAGATGTGAACTTTCTCTTTCTTTTAACTCTCAATAGTGTTCCATATTGTCTGTCCTGGGAGGTCTTTCTGGCTCTGGTGAGGCTACCAGTGCCACAATGGATATACTTGCCAATGCTAAGCTTCAACTTAAGAACCTTTTGGTCAGTTAAAGTTCCCTTTACATTTGGTGCATCTTGTCTTTCCTGTCTATCGTGGTATTATAATTGCTTTGTCATCCATTTTTGTTGACAAGTATTGGTGCAGAAATTAATAAATTCCTCTGGCCCAATTGAAGATCCTTCTCCGGTTGCGTGTGCAAGTAAATCTTTGGTTCTTGGTGATGGTGGACAGTTATCGTATAATTCAACCAGTAACTTGATTACTCGATCAAGTTGTTGCTTTTCTAACAATGACATGGATCAACATTTGCTTTCCCTTCTGAAGGTATATTATAACTAACCTTTAGTAGTCCAGAAGCTTTTTCTTTCCCCTGTCCCCCAACATTTTGGTTATACCTTTCAGTTACTCAGAAAAGAATTTGGTCCACAAAAAGGGTTTTGACTTCTAGACAATTCGAATGCAACACAAAAATAGAAAAAAGTTTTGTTCAAAGTTGACTTCCTTAGATCCATTGCTTCATTTTGCCACATGTTCTCACTGGCCAATTGCGTAGTGAAAGTGTTTGTAAATGGATCTGCTGAAAGACGCAAAGGATGGTTCCTTTATGCAATCTTACAGAAAGTAGAACAATTTTTGGATGAATCATTTCTTTTGCCTTCCCTGGTCCTGAATGATGGTGGTGATAAATATACATAGGCATTAATCCAGGGTCGCTTTGATCTATTTCGCCCTAACCCTTCATCGCGAAAGACAGAATGGCTAGTGGTATGTGATTCTGTTCATTTCAAGTTGTTGTTCTCACTTGCACAAAAAGAGATGTTGGTGGTAGTTCTCATACGAATTTGTTCTGGCTGGCAATGTAATATAAGCTCTTTGTAGTTCTGATACGTTATTGGGAATAAAATAATTGCTCTATATTTGATCATCATGGTATCCATTCAGTTTTTTTGTTGATGACCGTGGTGTCCGGGCCAACTTTCGTGCACCTCTACTAATTCCACGGGATACCTGCCACCTCCCACCAACAATAGGTTCAAGGTAACTGTGTCCATCAAAGCTAGGACAAATGGGAAGAATCACCCAGTGTTTTTTTGTCTCCACTGTGTTTTGAACCTGAGATCTCAGGGTGCTTGACCACTTCATTTACCACTAGGCCACACCCTTTGGTGCTCCATTCATTTTTTTTATAACCCTGGAGTTGATTCATATTACCTCATGTTCTTTATAACGTTCATCTCTCCTTATTCTTGGGGAGATCTCATTGCTAATTTTTTGGATGGATTTTGGATTTAAAATGTCATTTGTTAACCAACAATATCAGCGAGCAAATGAAAATGGATTTAAAATACTATGTTTCTTCTCAAAGGAATGAGTTTCGTCCAAAAAAAAATAAACGCGTTGTTTTATTTTGTCTAAATGCTATGGAGTGGAATTCATTGAAATGCACAATACTTGTACAGAAACCAAATTAATAGAGTATAACTGCAGGGAATTTTAGTAAACTTTCTCAGTTTTCACATAATTCTTTTCCTTTAATGTGGATTTTCCATAGAGTGAACCTCCCTAAATTTTTGATTTCGTAATTCAAATTGTTACTTTATTGACTTTTTGCATGACATCATTATTGACTTTTTGAATGAAATCAATGCTCTCTTTTAAGTTTCACATATGTGGCTTCTTTCTATATCGTGAAGATATTCTTTAGTTACTGAAGGAAATTTAGAAGGCTTCCTGGCAGTAACGTAACAAGTTAAACATATTTTTATTTTGTCCAAGTAGTCCCACATTGATTATGTTGGGTCCTCCAAAAGCTATTGTTTCTAACACATCCTCCTTTTTTATTATTTGTTTGTTAACCTATCCAAAATCACAGGGAAAATGTATCAGTGAGGGATCCGGCTTTTCAGAAAGTAAAAAAAGAGAGCGAGGTCTTTAATTCTTAGTGCGAGTTACTATCTGGACACCAGCCACTGATTTCTCTGAAGCACAATTATAGAACCCCTATTTAAGCAATAATCAATGTAACCAGTTGAACTCGTGGTCCTGCTTTGAAATAGACTGGTAAAAGTGAACAAAAAATGAGTATATCATGTATTTGTACTTATACTTAAAAAGTAAAAAAAAAGGTTGCTTAACTTGTATAAAAATCGGAGTTCAGACAACTTCCACAGAATGTGATGAGTACTGAGTAGATTTACGACATTCTTTCCCCCGGTAGTTATGCTGTTTCAATTCTTGATCAAGACTTAAGGACCTAGAAAGAGATTCCATACGATGACTGCATTCTAATAGGGATTAAGCACGAAAAGGAAGTGTAGTACTGTGTTGGGGTGACCAATTTATTTCTTAGGGGCCTATATGGACTTTTGTTTCCCCATATTTCCTTTTGCTATAACCCCATATATATTTTTGTCTGTGGTCGGTTTTTCTAATACCATAATTAGCCAAGACTGAACTCCTCCTTTCTTTTTTGGTCCATTTGGTGGTTATTTTGATGTCGTTGTGACTTCATCCACCTGTCTGTAATTATATTTAGCATGCTTTGTGTAGCCTGGATTACTTGTCGACCATTAAAATATTTTCAGAGCTAGAAAATTTTGGGGTTAAGATTTAAAATGATCAAGCTTTGGGCCTTTGCCTGGTTAATATTAAAGGCCTTTAGTATAGTATGTGTGCTAATCTAGTTCCTCTCTTTCCAATAAAAGGATAAAAACCAAACAAATGAAATTTAAACTTGTAAAACAAAGGGTTTTCATTTTCAAAAAGTGAAGACCTTATTAAACAGCCGTTATTAAACTCCTTACTGGAGTTCTCATATTGAAGTCATTCTCAGAGTTATAGTTGGAGCAATTCCTCTGAGATTTACTGCTATGGTCACTCAATTGCCTTTCTTTGATTTTCCTGATAGTCTTATTCATTGTTCTTCTTGTTGATAAAACTTCGTATTGAAACTAATTTTGTCAAATCTTTTTTTTTCTTCTTTTTCTTGTGAGCAGGAGAGGGGTTTTCTCCCTTTGACTGCTGCTCTATTATCATCTTCTGCTTTATGGTCTCACACAGCCTGCATGATGGACTTGTTTGTGGATATTGTATCGTACTTTGAGGCCATTGTTCTTTCTCTTCTTTCTACTCGCTCAGGTTTGGTTTATATTTATATGATATGTTTGGTTTCCAACTCAGTTCTATGGTAGTGTTACTTGACACTACAAACACTTCAAAGTCTTTCTGGTATATATACTATTTCTGTTTTCAGGGTTGATATTTCTTGGTCGCGACCCTGAAGTTGCCACTATAATAATTCATGCCTTAAGGGGTGCTGATAATTGGAAGAAGGAAGAGTCCATTTCCCTTCGACATGCATCTGTCCTAATATCCAAGGGTTACTTTTGTCATCCACGAGATGTTGCACTGATCATTGAGATGCATTTGAAGGCAGTGAGTTCTGGTTATTGTTGAAAATCCATGTCTTCCTTGTTTCTTTGTTCCTTTGAACTTTGCTGTGTTACATAGACATGAAAGATAGCAACGAACCAAACTTTCTCGTGGCATACTTCTCGTATACGGGCTTGTTTTTTGCCCCTTATGAGATTTATTACCTTATCCAAAAAATAAAAAACAATTCTCTTCGCAGCTATTTGGTCCTGACCCTCAAACTGTGTTCATATTTTCTCTCTAGTAATCAACTATATTTCTATTTACTCTTTTACCTGTTGCAGATCACCGCCATAGATCGTTTAGTGACATCAAGTCCAGACTCTGAAGATTTGTTGTGGACAGTATGGCAGCTCTGTAGTCTTGCCAGGTAAGAGCTTGTTTTTGTTTCATGCTAAAGGTTTTCACTCCCTAAGCTTTTTAACTAATGCTTTTGAGATGTTCCCCAGAACTGATTGTGGACGACAAGCTTTGTTGGCTCTGGTTCATTTCCCCGAGGTAATATGCTCTCATTCTGCATCGATCTAATAAAAAGTATAAGCATTTTAAAGCTTCATGTGTGAGCATTATGGCTAACGCAGTTACTGAGGTTATCCTTATTATTTATAGCTTATCATTTACTAATTCAATTTTAAACTCTAGCTGCAGAGTTTTCCCTTGTTCCCAATGATATGTATTTGACCATCTCAGGTGTTTTATTTCCATGGTCTGAAATTTCTTTTGTATCATGTAGGCTCTTTCAGCTTTAATTGCGATACTACACTCAGTCAAGGAATTGGATCCAGTTTCCCCAAATAGTGGTACTTTAGAATTCATTTTGCAGCAATTTCTCCTCCAGAAAATATGGAATTGATGCTACTTTATGCTGAATACATTCAATTTTTGAAGTCTTTGCATAATGTCTATTAACTTCTTGATTTTTAGGAGCTCCACCTTTAAACCTTGCTATCTTTCACTCTACGGCTGAAATTCTTGAGGTCATTGTTTCGGACTCAAGTGCATCTTCTCTGGGGTCTTGGATTGGACATGCTAAAGAACTTCATAGAGTCTTACATTCCTCCTCCCCAGGATCCAGCAAAAAAGATGCTCCTGCAAGGCTTTTGGACTGGATTGATGCTAGTGTGGTGTACCATAGGAGTGGAGCAATTGGTCTTTTACGCTATACTGCTATTTTAGCTTCTGGTGGGGATGCTCACATGGCCTCAACAAGTGTTTTGGCATCTGATGGCATGGATGTTGATAATGTCATTGGGGATTCTTCCTGCACTGATGGTAATATCATAGAGAATATGCTTGGGAAACGCATCACTGAGAAGGATTTTCCTGGCGTTGTTCTTCGTGACTCGTCTGTTGTTCAGCTGACAACAGCATTTCGAATTTTGGCGTTCATTTCTGATAATTCGGTATGACATTAATGGTGTTTTTTTGATCATATTACATGTCTCAAACTCTTGCATAATATTGTTGTTTGTTGGTGAAGGCTGTCACTGCTGCTCTTTATGATGAAGGTGCTGTCATGGTTATCCATGCAGTTTTGATCAACTGCAGGCTCATGCTTGAGAGGTCCTCAAACATATATGGTCAGTTTCTCCAACCATCATGTTTGCTTGAATGTCAAGATTTAGCTATGATCATCATACACAAGACACTTTTCTTTCCTAACTTTTGACCCCATGTTGGATGTTTAAAGTGTTCATAACATACTATGAATGTGAAATTCTATCATACATTGTATCTGAAAGTAAAAGAAATAAACGCTCAACATATTTTCCAACTATGGAACACTGGTCAAACCCTGGTCAGAAGAACCTAGGTCTAAGCAGTGCATAATCTTTTGTTGTAAAATCTGTCATGGCACCACAATTTACACCGTATTACCTATAAAATGAGTTGGTTATGCTTTCAATGATGTATCAACTTTCCTTGGACTGAAGTTTTTAATGATCTAATCAATTGTAGTATTTGGTGCTTTCTTTGTGTTACTCGGAGTAAGTTCTCTTGTTAATTTTGTCAAAACAGTTAAGATGTGAATTTCTTTTGGGGTGACAGTGGTGTCCGAGTTGGGTTGCATGCATTTCCATTTTTTGGACTAATGGAAACAAATCACTCAACATTTTTGCCTTGACTAGGATTTGAACTCTGTAGTATTTGGTGCTTTCTTTATGTTTCTTGGAGTAAGTTCTCTTGTTAATTTTGTCAAGACAGTTAAGATGTGAATTTCTTTTGGGGTGACAATGGTGTCTGAGTCAGGTGGCGTGCATTTCCATTTTTTGGACTAATGGAAACAAATATTTCAACATTTTTGCCTTTACTAGGATTTTTAGTTTGTAGTATTTGGTGCTTTCTTTGTGTTGCTTGGAATAAGTTCTCTTGTTAATTTTGTCGAAACATTTAAGATGTGAATTTTTTTTGAGGTGACAATGGTGTTGAGTTAGTTTGCGTGCATTTCCATTTTTTAGACTAACAGAAACAAATCACCCAATTTTTTGCCTTTACTACGATTTGAAGTCTGGTCTACTATGGACCTATGATCCATTCTAGTGGTGGCAAATAGGTGGGTTGGACTGAATTTGGGTGGGTCGAGATGAATTGAGTTAAAAATTACTTGGGCTCAAATGGATTGGCTTGAGATGGACTAAAATACGGGTCAAAACCTAACCTCGCCTCGCCTGGTTCATATTATGTTTCAATTGCTTTTTCTGTTCTTTTATATTTTTTTAGTACCTACATAATTTTTTTTTTTCTAGGTATCAAATAAAAAATGTCTATTTTACATCCAAGGTTGAACACCATGAGGTCTTAGGTTCAAATTCCAATTGAGACAAAAATACTAGGTGATTTTTTCCCATCTGTTCTAGCCTTGGTGTACAGAGTTATATGTCACATGTTGGTGGGGTGACATGTATCCCGTGGTATTAGTCAAGATGTGCACAAGCTTGCCAGAACACCACAGTTATAAAATAGATGTATTTTTGAAAATATATTATTACAAGATTTCCCATGGATCAATTTTGACTAGATCTCAGCCCAAAATTTTGGTGGATTTGAAATGAGTTGGACTTAGGTCTGCGTATCGGTCGGTTCAGTTTTGAAGTTTATCGGTTTGTAGAGATGCTAAACCGTTATAGAACCATTAAGATATTGGCTTATCGGTTATTGGTTTATCGGTTTTTGATTGTTATTGGTTCGGTTATCGGTTTAACCATTAAGATTTGACACAAAAAAAAACATTGAAAATCACTTAGAAACAAGGTGACAAATCAAATAAACCATGCACATGAGTTCACAAGTATCTTGCTCAAAAGCAAGCACTTTTACATTGTAGAATAACCAAGTGTTTGAGACAACCAAAAATAAAAGTAGGAAACCAAACTCTAAGTCAAGGACTTTATACACAAAATGGTATAAATATAATTATCTAATTTACTATCGGGTTATCGGTTAACCCGTTAAGAAAAAATCTCAAATCGTTAAGAATCGATAACCCGATAACCAAAAAGATCAAAATCGTTCTCAAAATCGCTAAACCAATAACCCAATACTGATAAACCAATAACTTTTTTTCGGTTCGTGTTATCGGTTTCGATTCGGTTTTGAACAGCCCTAGTTGCACTGAAATAGGCTTGAGCTAATAGGACATGTCACTAATCAACCCAAACTTGGGCAAGTTGGGTGGGTTAAGATTTCATGGGATAATTTTGCCACCATTTGTCCATTCCAACTTATTGACCACTAAGCCCAAACCTTTGGGTGTGGCACAAGGACTTGTACAACAAGAACAACATACTTAGTGTAATCCACAAGTGGGGTTTGGGCAGGGTAGAATATATATAGACCTCACCCCTCCCATGTGGAGGAAGAGAGACGGCTTCCAAAAGACCCTTGTGTCATGTCATGCACATCAAAGCAGGCTGGAAAGGAAAATACAGAACTAAAGAGGACATCAAATAATTGGAAAAACATTACACATTCAAAAAAAAGAAACAATAACAACCAAATAATGCGATAACCGAAACACAAGAAACAATATATAGTAATAGAAATCATAGGATAAGAAACTACAAGCGTGATGCTACTCATATTGGTATGAAAGGAGAAACATGTACGGTGCACCAAACTACCTCTTAAGCCTATAGCCGTCTACCTTAATTTGTGACTACCATAACCTCTTACCTAAGGTCATATCTTCATTTAGCTGAACATCTATCGTTTTCTGTCTAATTACCTCCCCCAATATTTCTTTGGCCTACCTTCTCTTCTCCTTAAACCACCATTAGCCAAAATCTCTCACACACCTCCTCACTGGGGTATATGCACAACTTCTCTTCGCATGCTTGAACCATATTAGCCTGCTTCCTCGTCTTGTCCACCATAGAAGCCATTTCCACTTTGTCCCGAATATCTTTATTCTTAATCTTATCTCTCCTAGTATGCGCACACCTCCACCTCAACATCCTCATATCCGAAACTCCCATCTTTTGAACATGAGAGACAACACTATGCTTCATACAACATAGTTGGCCTATATAGTCTTAAAAATTGCAATTTCATAATCAGTCTTGATAAGGACTCATTGTCTCAAAGAGTGGATTTCATGGCCGATCTTAATAGTGATCAAAGGGATGTACAACTCCTTTTGGATTTAATGCGCTATTTTGATGTAAAGAAAGTAGCTATAAAAACACTTTTCCCGATAAAGCATGTGAAGAATGTCTCGTAGGCTTCAGGACTTTGTTAAAGTGACAAAAGTAGAGCGACTTTTTAGTTAGGTCCCAAGTTCAAGCCATACACCATTTGAACGGAGCCTGGTATTTAAGTGGAGAAGGGTAAAGGGGTGGGTCTATTATCCTGAGATTCGAAATCTGCAATTGGTCCACTTCTCCTGCATCTACTTTCCTCCCTCAACGCTTAGTTGATCTTTCCATGGAACTGGGAGTGGATTCGTACTCCATTATGCTACAAGGAAAAGAAAGTGGAACTTGTGGATGCACAGGTTTGCCCAGGATATGGTTCGTGTTTGTTGAAGGGGATGGTGTCCGATAGAGAATTTAGGTCTTTTTTCTTGTCTCAAATGTGACCATTTTTCATTTTGTCGCGTTTCATCCTTGCACTAGATTTATGAAACATCCTGAAGGGAACATTAGGAAACATGGATTTTTAATCTGTTCTTGGAGTCCCTCATCATTATGCAGTGCGCCAGTGCCACATGAACAGGGACCAAACTTCACATGGCAATTAACACAGTGCTCTGTAGGAAGTAGCAACTAATAGATTGCAGTTCCCCTAGTTCCATTCCACCATGGCCAGTAAGATCCCCTGGAAACAAAGAGAATTAAATTTCAGATTTGTCAGCTCCGCCAACCAAATCTCATTAATATGCATATTAAAGGCTGAATAGTAAATTGGCATGCTCTGGAGCTTCTGCTTCTGGCAGATATCTGTCATTTTCACATTAATGCTCTATGGAATTTGTTCTTGGAGAGGCTTTTAGGAAGACCTAACTTAGGTTTTCTTATGAATATTTTACTTTTATTTAGTTGTGGCATCGTATCATCAATTCCTTTCTCTATTTACTTTCTTTTTTCCTGACTTCATAAAGTATATGTTGTTCATGAAAGTCTTCTCATGTTGTTTCCATTTTCCCTTGAGCAGATTACCTAGTTGATGAGGGTACAGAATGCAATTCAACTTCAGATTTATTACTGGAACGTAATCGTGAACAGACCCTCCTTGATTTACTAATTCCTTCTCTGGTGTTGTTGATTAATCTGTTGCAGAAGCTAAAGGTTTGTAGTGACAATGAAGAAAGTTCTTGCTGTTATATTTTCAATTTGCTTCTTTCACTGCCTCTTCAAATGCTTGATCTTTTCATTATCTCTCCTTCCTCATTGGAATGTAGAGCAGGTTGACCTTCCAAGAGAATTTGCCATGTTTATGTCCTGAAACAAGATTCTCCATCTTTTATAGACAACTAATGAGGGCTTATGTTAGCACAATTAGAATTTAGCTCATGCCCAAACAGAAGTTACAAGATGTTCTCCCTAGTAGTTGCTATCTATTGTACTGTTAGATCTAATTCAATGAGCTGTGTCCCTTTTCTTGCACATCTCTGGTTTGGTGGTTACCTTTTATAATCTCTATGATCAATCTTTTCCCAAGTTCTGCATTGCACGACATATTCCTGACAGAGGCAAGTTGTTCTCGTACTCCATTTTTAGGAAGCTAAGGAGCAGCACAGGAATACTAAACTAGTAAATGCTCTTCTACAGTTGCACAGAGAAGTGAGGTAAGGGAAACCTCTTGCAGTTTCGTCTAAATACAGCAATTCTTTTCACCTAGTTTGTCCTTCTTTCTTTATTTAACTATTTTTATTCCTCTCTTGCAGTCCAAAGTTAGCTGCCTGTGCAGCCGATGTATCCTATCCTTACCCCAGTTTTGCACTTGGGTTTCAAGCTGCTTGCGATCTTCTAGTTTCTGCATTAGCCTGTTGGCCAGTTTATGGTTGGACCCCTGGCCTTTTTCATTTCCTCCTAGATAGTCTTCATGCAACTTCGGTTCTGGCGTTGGGTCCCAAGGAAATCTGTAGTCTGCTTTGCATATTGGTATGTGACGTTTGATAACTCGGTCATCCTTCAGCAGCTAGATTGATGTTCAGTTTTTCTAGATTTGTCATTTTTGATGCTAGCTGGAATCTGACTATCTCTTCTCTGGATCATATATGTACATTCAAGAATGACTTATTCGCAGAGGAAGGGGTCTGGCTTTGGGAAAATGGAACACCTACATTGAGTGTCCTGAGAACCTTGGCTGTGAGGACACTATTAGGGCCCAAGAAGGAGAAGGATATTAATTGGTTCTTGCAGACTGGACTACGGGAGAAGCTGCTTGGCCAGTTGAAACCACACTTGGGCAAAATTGCGCAGATTATCCTATGTTGCTCCACCAGTGTAAGTAATTATTCATCATTCCCTAGTTTTCTTCCTATTATCTTCCGATGTTTACGTCTGGTATAGGGGTTTAATAGGCAGTTTTGGAGAAAATTCTCATTTATCCTTGATTTGCAATTGTCTGATCTAGTGTTGTAGCACTTTTATGTGGGAGAGGCAGGGGGTAGCCTCCTCTTCTCTTCTTCTCCTTATTTAATAATATTAGCATATTATCTTATTCCTCAATTTTTACAACTATCTGTTGATGTTCGTCTTACTGTTTTTCTGTTCTTATATTCCTTTCAATTCTGCATTTATTGTTCTTCTTTTGAGCCGAGGGTCTACAGGAAACAACCTCTCTACCCCATAAAGGGGTAGGGGTAAGGTCAGTGTACATCAGACCCTCCCCAGGACCCCACTTGTGGGATTACACTAGATATGTTGTTTGTTGTTGCAATTTGTCTGATGATTAAGGTGCAATTTATCAGACATTGGTGGTCATCCAAGACATGCTGCGTGTGTTCATTATTCGCATTGCATGTATAGGCGGTGATAATGCTTCAGTACTTCTACGGCCAATGGTATTGTGGATTGGTGATCGTCTTTCTGAAAAATTGCCATTGTCTGATTTGGATGCTTACAAGGTTATATTTACTTTCCATCTTCACATGTGTCGTGGCAATGATATTGTTTCTGATTTTTTCCTGGTAATTAACTTGAATCTGTTTTCTTATGATTGCAAACTGTTCTCTTTCAGGTCCAGCGACTGCTCTCCTTTCTGTCTCTACTATTAGAGCACCCACATGGAAAGGTGTCTTCATTCACTTATAAATTCAATCTGCTTTAGTAGTTTTACATATGTAGTTGTTATTAAGCGTTCACTTGAAAGTTCAATCTGCTACTAAGCAGCTGAATGTTATCTGCTTATTGCATTTTTGGCTCAGAGGTTATTCTTGAAGGAGGGTGGCCTTCAGATGCTAATCAAGGTTCTAGAAATGTGTTTAGCTGCTGCTAGCTCGGATGCAAAACAGTTAGCTCAGAAAGGGTTTTCCCTTATTAGTTGGTGTGTGCCTGTATTCAAGTCTATTCCACTACTTAGCGAGTGCAAAACTCGACAAGCCCCGGGAATAGTTGAGAGGTTAGCTAGGCTTACTATGGTTCAGCAATCTTGTGTAGCTCTTTTTGGTTGTATTGAGTTTCTATGGTTTTTTACTGATGCTTGTGTTTCTGCTGTATTTATTGTGGATTTCCAGACACGTCCCTGAAGATATGACTGCTGAAGAAAATTGCTTGCTTTTGTCTTTGCTCCTTAAATTGTGCAAGGTATTTCCTTTTCGTTTTCTGTTTTCATTTATGACTTAGGTAGTATTACTAATGGGTGTCTGTGCATCTTATTTATGCTCTATTTGGTATTTGTTTTCTGGAGATCAGTTTAAGATTTTCATTAAGTATCTTGATCAAAAAAGATTTTGGTGAAGCTTCTGAAGTTTGGCAGCATTCAGATTTCTTTGGATTTTGATTTGTAACTTGTGTTGCACTGTCTAGTATAATGGTAAATTGGCATTTTCGTCCTCTTGTTTTTTCTTGTTGGGCTGGCTAGGTGCCTTCAATTTTACCTTTTATTTCCTTTCGTAATTAGTGCATTATAATATTTGTTCCTTCTTTGGTCCTTTTGAAAAAACAGAAGCATTTTTTAGTTCTTTAACTAGTACTCATAGTATCCATTTTTTTGAATGAGATCTTGATTCTCCTATTATGACATGAGATCTTGATTCTCCTATTATGACCCTCTGGTTTTATAGTTTGATATACAAGGGTCTTTTTGGCTGACGAAAACTTTCTTATTTTCATTCTCACACAACTCTATTTTTAAACTATCTGCCAACTGTTTTTAGTTTTCATATTTTGCAAAACTTGCTTGTAATGGTTGTGTACATCTCTGTTTTCTTTATTCCTAAAGGAGGTGGATGGGTAGCTGGGGAAGAAAGAAGGTACAAAGCTTAGTTTTTAGCCTGTTAGATTGAAGATGCAAGTTAGAGAAAATAGTGTTATAGGACGAATTAGAAAGAAAAATGGAGCACTAAGAGATCCCAAACAAAAACTGTTATATAGTTTGTAAGCATCCCCTATCCCCAAGACATTTAAGACCCGTTTGGTAGGCATTTTAATTAGAAAAGTCCCTGGATTAAAATTTAGTCCAGCAAAAACATTGTTTGGTTACTATATTTAACTTAATCCATGGATTAGTTATACCTTATATAAGGTCTTATTTTATCCCTCAAAAAGGGAGGGATAACTAATCTAAGGTTTAACAATCCTTGGATAAGACCCCTAAATGACTAAACTTATCTCCCAATCCTTTTTCCTAAATTTCTTTTGTAATTTAATGTTTTTATTTATTTATATTGGAATGGTTGTAAATGTTCTTTTGAATTCTCCAAATTTGTTCAATGTAATTTGATGATTTCACAAACTAATATTTTTTTCTCCATGTTTGATTAGCTATATTTGGTTGATCTTTTTTTTTTTTTTTTTTTTTATTTTAGTTCGTCGATTGACCACTTGAAATATTGGATTTTTT
>JAJOOO010031647.1:0-25750 GCA_029582685.1 Solanum piurae
TGGCATCGGAGGAGGTGCCGGTGGTGGTGGTGGAGGAGGAGGAGGAGGAGGAGGAATTGGTGGTGGCGTCGGAGGAGGTGTCGGTGGTGGTGCAGGAGGAGGAGTTGGTGGTGGCATCGGAGGAGGTGGTGGCGGCGGTGGAGGTGGAGGAGGAGGAGGAGGTGGTGGCGTTGGAGGAGGTGTCGGTGGTGGTGTAGGAGGAGGAATTGGCAAGGGTGGCGGCATTGGATTTGGTGGTGGTGGTGGCGGAGGAGGAGGAATTGGTGGCATTGGAGGAGGTGCCGGTGGTGGATTTGGAGGCGGATTTGGTGTAGGAGGTAGTTTAGGTGCAGGTGTCGGAGGTGGTTTTGGTGGAGGAGGTGGTGGTGGAATTGGAGGAGGTTACTAAATATCCTCTAATATCATTGAACACCAAATTAAGCTGCTGCAATGTTATTATTATCATTATATTTTCAGAATTGTAATTCATTAAAATTACATGTAATGAAATGAAATTCCTACATCAATTCTATTCATTAATAGATACTATATGGTTACATGCAATATTATTTTCCTGTATGAAGCACATAACAATCTCCATCAAATTCATGAGATAACTGTCTCATTTGCCCTATTAGGCAACAATCTTCTTTAACATTTGTGCGAGAATATTTTAAGTATCAATAAAATTGTCATGCTTAGTCAGCATCATAAATATCACTGAAATCAAGTAAATAACTATATTCTTGATCATATTTTTCATTATCCATCTGTCAAAAGGCAATAGGCATGCAAGGGAGTTCAACTAAACTCCTTCATAAAAATATTATACTATGAAGATAGAGTATTTTCTTTTTTAAAATCTATATAAATTATTAAATTTTCTTTAACACAAAGATAACTTTTTTAGAATTAGTGACTCCGCCAATGACAATAAGACTTCAACTTAATAGGTGTATACTGTTAAGTCTTCAGTTCATTGTGTACTTAACATATATGTATAATTTTTTATTTATTTTTGGCTAATAATATCGGATCAAGCTTGAAGACACCTCGATTATTCAATCGTATACCTATTACCTCACACATATATATATATACAATAACTTAATGCTATTATGCTAATGACTTGAAAATGGTTGTTGCATGATTAATATATATTAAATTTTTGCAAGAATTAGAGATGATTTAAATCTGGATAAGTAAGCATTTACTAGTTAATCTAGATGTTATATGAGTCCAATATAGAAGACATTATGTATGTTGATAATTTTCAAGCTAATTTATTTTACGGTGAACACACAATTTTTGATATTATTTTAAAAAAAATATAACACCTATAATTCAAATTCTCAACCGAAAAATCTAATTTTTGAGTCACCATTGGCATTTGGCATTGCACTACAACAGTTTTATTACCAAAGAGATTCAATAATATTTTATAATTATTTTTATCTTGATGTACAATATCTAAAATTCATTTTCTAAAAAAGACAATTTTAATGTATATTTCATTTGAATTGGCTCAGAAAATAATCAAAAGAAAGAGATAATACCCAAAACTATATTTGAATAATTATTTTTTTACGAATTTCATATCTAATTATCATTTTGTTCTCTTTTCAACTTTTCCGACGTGAACTAAGTGTGTTTCAATACATAGATAATGATAGTTCAGAAATGAAAAAAGAACAATTAATATTTAATGGATAAAATTCGTGAAAAAATAATAATAATTCAAGTGTGTGTTTTATTATTATCTCTACAAGAAAATAAGTATCATGAAGTGAATCAAGAAACATGAGATCTCAAGTTCAACAAACATAGGTGATTTCTTTCCGTCTTCAAATTTTGATGAATAGAATTATGTGATAACTATATTGATGGAAAAAATTAATTAAATTACTCGCGACGAACATACCGGACACCATGATTATAAAAGAAGAAAAAAAAGGTTATTGCCCTAAAACCCCTTTTAAACCCTCTACATTTCTGGGACTGGGGAGTTCCCATTTTCATTGCAACAAAATCTCTGTTATCAAAGGTAAAATTACTAAACAAAATTCTATCTTCTGTAAATCCCTTTTAATTCACACCTCTCCATGTATTCAAAAATGGTAGAAATTAACAAATAATTTTATTTTTTTATATATAAAAAAGAGAGAAAAGATTTCAGCTTTTCTTCTCCTTCAATTTGGGGTTGTTTGTTCTTGTTTTTTTTTTAATTTTTTTTTTTGTTAATGGTTAGTATATTGAAGCACTAAATTGTGGTTGGTTTCAGATTTTAACTGCATATATTCAAGATTGCTCCTTTTTCTGTGTTTTTTTTAGAATCAAGACTGTAAGTGAACATATTAAAAATTTGTTCTTTTTCCAGGTTATTGTCATTTTGTGCAAAAAGGGGGTGTTTTTCTAATCTATAAGAGTTGTTCTGGTGATTTATTGAGTTGAAAAATGCCGGATATTGAGAGACTTGTGAATGATTTTGTTGCAAAGCTCAGCAAACGGTTAGTACTGCAGTTATAGGAAATATCTGAAAGAATCACTTGTTTGATTGGCTAATATGGTTATCTGCTTTTCTGTTTTTGAATGATAGTAAGGTTGAAGGGTCACAAGCAACTTCGCGGCTAACAGCAGAGTTGCTTCGTTCTGTAGTTTCGTTGCAAAGATTGCCACCTACTAACTCAGCTGCAGTGCTCATTGCGGCTGTGAGGGGTATAGGTGTTAAATTGGTTGCTGCCAACCCTGTTGGTAAGCGTTTTATCCGCTAATACATGAATGAGGATCTGCTTGTAGATATTTTGATGTTCTAGAATGGAATTTATTTTTTGAAGTATATGAGTTATTCAATCCTAGTTGGTAGTGGGAAATTTGGATGCTGGGGATGTTTTTTAGGCATATAGTTTGGGACAGGACATTTGTCTCTGTTATGCAGTTTTCTTGTGTTCCAAGTGAACGGAAAAATTCTTTCAATGATATATTTGCTTCGTGTCTAGTTTGATACCAGTTGCTTCACTTGCTCGAAATATAGAAAAAATTGGATATGCCTGATTAACTAGTTGTGTTAACTTTGTTTACTAGTCATGTGTAGGAGTAGGACTTATTTGATCTATGGTTTAGTGTAAGCCATTAACTGCAGCTGCTGCTCCATTTGTTTGTTTCATTTTAGGACTCGAATTCTGCTAACATGTAGTGCTATACTTTTTTTTGTTGGAATGGTAACAACTTCGTATTATAATCACAAAAAGGCTGTGAAAGCCATAATTAAGGAGAAAGTGAAGCAAAATATAAACTTTGAGTTCCCAGTGAAACGATTTGAGTGTGTTGAGGAATTCAGTGACTCTGTCCATCTCCCAATCATTTAAGAATCTCCTGAAACTGAAGTTCCAACCTTGATTGCTCCAAACTTCACTAATGTTAACCCTTTGTTGTTGATTTAAAATGAAAACATTCGGATATAAGAGCTTGAGAGAGCTATCTTCTATACAGTTGTCCTCCCAAAAGAATGTTTCAAGTCGATTACCAACTTTAGTGCTTATCTTGCTGCTGAAAATTTGCCAGAGATTTCTGATAGTCTTCTGGACACTGATCCCATACACAATGTTGACTGATTTTGTCTTCTATGGTCTTCATCTCCATAATTATCTTTGATCACCTTCTTCCATAAAGATTGATCTTTGTTGGAATATCTCCATAATTACTTCATGAGCAGACTTTGATTCTGCTTTCTAAGGTTCTTTATACCTAGTCCTCCTTGCTTTTTACCGAGGGTAAGAGTTTTCCACTTCACAAGGTGGAAGCCTCTTCTTTCCTTGCCATAAAAGTTTCCTTGTTACTCTCCTCGCTCTGTCAAAGCTAAGACATATACCTCTGCTATGCTAACTATTTGCACACATGCACATATAGGCAGAGGAGGAGGAGAGAGAGATGGTGCCCTAGTTTCGATTTATTTCAGTGTTGGGTGTGCTTCTGCACATTTTCTTAGGCATGAACCCCATGTCTCATTATTCGTCACTCCACTTACTAAAGGATGTGTATATATATGTAAAATGGCCCGGTGCACGAGCATCCTGCATTCATGCAGGGTCTGGGGAACGGTCACATCTGAAGGGGGTGTAGTGTAGGAAGCCTATCTGGACACAATTATCAGTCACTTAATTTCACTGCTTGAACCCGTTGATTTCAATGCAAGGATTGTCAACAGTACTCCAAATTGAGAATTTATAGTAAATTAATGACCTCTGATAGCACTCTAGATTAAGTAATCATATTTGTTTATGCCAAGAATGATATAACCAAAATTTGATGAAATTGCAGAGCTTGCTGTTGGAAATATTGTTAGGCGTGTTCTTCATATTATCCGGGAGGAGGATCTCTCTCTTTTGACCAGTAAAACGGGCGACTTAGATTTATCAGCTGCAAGTGATGATGAAGGAACCATAGACCAGGATTATGACCCAACTCAGTCTGCTGCCGCAGCTGCAGCTGCAGCTAAAAGTTTTTTGCGGCCTCCTTCATTGCATGCACTTCTGGAGAATATGTCGGATAAAGCTGTACCGAGTAACAATTACACCTCCTCTTCAGGTGGAGATTCTGAAGAGAAAAGCAAAGGTAAACGCTCCTGTGCTACATGAATTTGAAGCAATCTAGTCATTTTTTAGTTTTCAGTTCTGAATTATCTATTAGTCTGTGTTGCAGCTGATAAACTTGCCAGGACTCGGAAGTTAAAGCATGATGTCATTGAGGCAATTAACATATTAATTGAAGATATTGATACTTGTCATGAGCTGATCGCGGAACAGGCAGTTGAGCATATTCACCAAAAGTATTTACCTTTCGCACGTACTGAAAATATGTCTTCATTTTGTTATGCACACTACATATTTCAAGTAACATTGTAGCATGATTTGAACACATGCAATGGATATTGTCGTTTCACTGTTCCCCATAGTTTGTTGTCCAGGGGTTTTCCCTTTGCAGTTCACAAAAAAATTGTGATAGGTTACTCAGGACTTACAGCTTGGGTGCGAGGAAAATGCTACTTCCCTTGATGGATAGACATTTTATCTGATAAATTAACACATTTTGTTCATCAATGAAAAATCTACTGTTCCAACCTTACTGTGAAAATGACAAAGATAGGCTTGTAGCTTAAACATTTTACAAAATATGTGGTTGCTTTCCTTCTTTACATTGCTCCGGGGTGATATTGTTACAATCATTATTGCAAGGCAAATTTTTTTGTTGTTTTAACTTTCACCTCTAATGTATTTATTTGTTCTTTTTCACTCTCTTTTCTAGGCATATAGCTGCATAGTTGTGGTGAATGTATGTTTTTTAATTAAAATGTGATAGCTAATTAACAAATGCATTTTTTTCAGTGAAGTAATACTAACACTAGGTAGTTCGAGAACTGCCTTTGAATTCCTCTGTGCCGCAAAAGAGAAAAAACGGTCTTTTCGGGTGGTTGTTGCAGAGGGCGCACCGAGGTTTGTGGAGTATTCTGTAATTTCCAAGAAATAAATGAAACATGAACCTTCTTTTTCATTGTAACTGTAAAATTTCCCCTCTTTGTTTGTGCTTGATCAGGTACCAGGGGCATGCTCTTGCAAAAGAGCTGGTATCAAGAGGTCTACAAACTATAGTTGTAACAGATTCTGCTGTTTTCGCAATGATTTCTAGAGTAAATATGGTAACTTTCTGGATTGGCTATTTTTATGCGTAGTACCAATCTGCAACCTTGTTCTGCTGCTTCGGCTACCTGCGCTCAGAACCGTAACCTTGTTCTGTAGGTTATAGTGGGAGTTCATGCAGTGATGGCCAATGGTGGTGTCATTGCACCTGTTGGAATGAACATGGTTGCACTTGCCGCTCAAAAGCATGCTGTTCCATTTGTCGTAGTTGCTGGCATTCACAAGGTATCTGAGCTTTATTATCTCTACGTATTACTCCCTCCATTTCAATTTGTTTGTCTTACTTCCTTTCTTAGTTTTTCAAAACGAATTCCTCTTTCCTTTTTTGGCAACTTCTTAATTCTAACTTTCCACATGACATATTTTAAGGTCACAAGATTGAAGGGCATTTTGGTACATTCCACATATCTTTAGTTTAAGACCACAAGATTAACAATCTTCTTTATTTTCTTAAACCCCGTGCCAAGTGAAAACCAGCCAAACAAATTGAAATGGAGGGAGTTTTTTTTTCCTTACCCCTCCCCAGGTTCCCAGACTTTTGCTCCTTTGGTGACTTGATCCACAATCTTAGAGTTGGAGGTGGGAGGTGCTTACCATCCGTGCAACTCCGAGTCTGAAATGGAGGGACTACCTATCAAAAAGGTATTATTAAGGTGGGGAGGGGGGGGGGGTGGAGAAGAGAAAGAGGTCATGAGAACTAACAACTTGTACAGTCCAACCGTTTAAGTGGCTATTCTTTTAACTTAACTATTGGCGATTTTTATACATCTTGCTGATTATCATTCTCAATTTAGAAGGCTTTGATAACATGAGAAGAACTCAGCTTTTCAGGTTTACTAAATGATGTTCAGAACCTTTAAATGATGTATAATGTTGATGTAAAGCTTTGCAGATCCTTGAATCCATTTTGAGTTGACCATAAAGTTAATCCTTTTTACGCTTGTCACTAGAGCAGCAAACTCTTTTTCTACTTCTCGCTGTACTTATCATTAGCTAGTCCGTTCAACTGTTTTCTTTCTGCTACAGTTGTGCCCTTCATATCCACACAATCCAGAGGTTTGTCTGAATGACATGCGATCCCCTGCTGAACTTCTCGAATTCGGGCGATTTTCAAATTGCATGGAATTTGGAATGGATAGTGGGGCTCCTTTTCAAGTTGTTAACCCTGGTTTTGATTATGTGGCACCGGAGCTTGTCAGCCTTCTCATCACCGACATGTGAGGATTCTTTACCATTTTCAAATTTTTATTTGTCTTTGCAACAACGATGCCTCAATCCCGAACTAATTTTGGCTTGCACATAACAAAGTAGCTTGGATAATACAGTTCTACATTGTATCCTCTACTAATATACGGGAATCTTTTATTTTGTTATGTTTAGTGTAGGTTAAATAATTAATTCATGTTCCATTCAGTATTGATGAAGTTCAATTTACTTTTCAAAAAAAGAAGTAAATTGGACTTAGACAGGCTTTAGGGAGCAACATGGACCATGAGGATTCATGTAGCCGACCCCACCTTGCTTGGGATTGAGGTTTAGTGGTTGTTGTGTTTAAGAGGGCATGCAAGGGAATTCGTAATGTATTATTTTGCCACTTTGGGAATTAATAAGCAGTTTTATGATAATAGTACTCCTTGCATCTTTCTGATTTACAGTGGAGAGCATAACCCGTCATATATGTATCGTCTCATATCGGACTACTACTCAGCTGATGATTTTGATTTGCAAGGGAGGATACATAAATGAAGGTGATTCTTTCTTCAAATTCTGGTTACGACTTAAGAAATAATCTTTCTGAACATTGAACATGTTTGTTGGCCATTTTTGGGAGAAAAAATTGACTGCTTCAGCAATGAAAGTTACTTTTATTATTTAACCATGGTTAAATTGCTATCCTCTGTACATAATGTCAAATAAAAATGTAAGAAAATGAGAATCTTTTGATAAAACGTCAAATAAACGCATCAGAATCTAAGCAAAGCAAGAAGTATAAAGAAGGAAAGAAAAGCAAAACAAAGTTTTATCTCAATTTCAGACTACTGCACTTCCTAGCCTTGGATTAACTTGATTCGGTGCTTATATTGGATGCGAGTAAGTTTTTTCCTTTCCAGAAATCAATCTTTGTTGGCGAGTTACTATGTATCTTTCGTCTATTAGACCACACAAAAACTTGTGTGATTGTTGCTTTACTGAGTTTTTTGTTTTTGCAGAAAGTATCTTGAAGCTCCTTACTGAATTTAAGCAATACATGCTGATTTCAGGTATCTTTTGGAAAGCTGTAGTTGACTGATGAAGAGAAGTGGCAACCAAAAAATCAAATGGAATGTGTTTGTTATCTACTTTGGTGGATAGCTTTAAATGAGCTTTTTAGCATAAACACTTTCTGAACATACTGTTCTTTGTTCAGACTAAGTTTTGACTTGTTTAATGTAATGTGATGTGTCAAAGGTGGTAATAGTAGTTTGTTTCGTTCTTGTTTATATGAACTTTACCTCTTGAATTACATCAATCCTTCTATGCATTTGTCTCTTGAATGTAAAGGTTAAACGAGTATCGCACACACCCAAATATGTCTTTCCTGAAACACCCTGGTAACTAAACTAAGATAAATGTTGAATATCGAGAGGTTAAAGAGCATCTAACGCAAAAAGGACCTTTCATTCCCTTTTTTGGTTGTGCATAACCACTCTTCAGAAGCACCCCCAGCATAAAGTGACCAAAAAACGCCCTTTCGTTCTTCACCCTTAGTCCGCGACTAAGTGGGGATTATCTGAATTTCAGAAGCAGTGTCACTTTCACAGGGCTTATTAGTGAACAGCCTGCATTTCCAGGCTTCTTTTCTTACGATATGAGAGAATATTGTTGATATTCATTGAAAGTAGGTGATCAAGATATGCTTGGAGAGTAAAGTATCATGAAAGCATATAACTACAAATCAACAAGCAATGCCAAAAAAAATATTAAGTATGATTTTTGAGGGCATCAAAATTAGTGTCCAAACAAATATGCTATCAGGTTCCAGGTTCTACTTCTTTCTGAGATCAATCCCAGCTTTCTTGGCTACAGCATCAAGTCCATTTTTCTCAATGGTCTTTATGGCCTTTGTTGACAACCTCAGTTTCACGAATCGCTTGCCTTCCTCCCACCAAATTCTCTTGTATTGAAGGTTTACAAATTGCAACTTTTTCGTTTTGTGGTTTGAATGAGAGACCTTGTTTGCCCTGTTGGATTTCTTGCCAGTGAAGGGACATATTCTACCTGAAAAAACAGAATGTGCTCTTTTAATATTCTATACCGTACTTATCACAAAAAGGCGACAAGATATTTGAGCACAACCGACAAAAATGCAGGAAAGCAAGGGGGAAGGAAAGATCATGATGGTGTAAGGCAAAGGATGATTCAATGAGAATATTTGATTACTCGTCTCTAATTTTTTTTATTTTACCTATTAGCTCAAAGGCTTTAAGTAGTTTTGGACTAAAAAAACAAAGGAATTAAGGATGCAGTTTGACAAATGCAGCAACTTAGAAAGGGAGTCAAAGCAAGCAAGAGTGTCAGTGATATAGTGCTCCTAATGGCTCTCATAATGTGCGTTCTGATTAGTAGACTAAAGCTTCATCAATAATCTAAAAGCCAAATACTGCCATTACTGGATTTCACAAAAGAAGTCAATCCTTCACAATTTGTTGTCATACAATGAGCACGAATTAACCAAGCTGTTATCATCATATTCAAAATATAATGTACACCAGAGGGGCGAACACACCGAAGATTCAATTTTAAAGATTGTAAATCTGTAGATTTTTCCTTCCAAATCTGCAGCTAACACACTCTCTCAGGCTCTCATTATTGGTTTCGTCTTCTTTTTCACTAGTTTGGTCACTAAGGATAAGGACACAAGTGGGTAAATAAATATTAAAAAATTACACAGTGCAGAAGGTGGATTTGAGAGGTAAATGAATTTACCATATTCTTGATAGCGAGAGATCTACTTTCTATTAGGCTGCAAGTTTCATGGAGAGAAGAATAGGCAGATGGCAAGCTGCAGACAAGGAAAATTTGCCAAAAGGAAATCCTGTTCATTATCAGGAGAGGTGAAAGCAAGAAAATGAAGCTCCGTCTTTAGGCTGCACTCAGTTAATGAGACCTAAAAGGCTTCAACAAGAAGTATAATATCTTCTCATGCATATAGTATTTCTTTTGTAGCTTTGTCTATAAATTGCAGCACAGGAATGCAAACTTTGTTAACCAAAGAACTGTTGATACCATCTATATAAGAAATTTATCCTAAAATACTTTATAATCCTTTACTTGGACAATCTGTTATGTCTTAAATATCGGCAATCCTTAAGTCAGAGAATAAAGAGCCAAGGTGGAAAAAGCCAGGGATCATTTAGTATATGAAGACAACTATGGACAAACTTCCAAACTATATATCATATTCTATCAATCTTCTTGTTATTAATGCAGTTAACGCTGCAGCTCCTTTTAATCAATTTGATGTAGTCCATCAAGCTCTTCCCAGTTCTTTAATTTTGCACCTGATGGGGTTGTCCTATCTCTATTTCTTGTGACTGTAGACAGACTTTTAAACCCCTGGAATGATGACACCCCTTTAATCTCTCCTTTTGAAGTACGAATACATAAGAGGTTGTTTAGATAGTAGACTATAATATCGTTTTTACTCATTGATTATGATGTGTAACTTAATAATATGTGAATTATAGTCAAGTGCTCAGTTTACCATACCACAGATTTCAAGAAAACAATATATTTAGTTTGCAAATTGCAACTGAATTAAACTTTTTCCAACTTTAGCTATGTCTTCGGATCCTCCACATTGTAAGGGATAATTTTCATCCCATATCAGCAATACTAACTTTCACTTGTTACTGAACAATCTAACGTGATGTGTTGTTAACACAAAGCAGACATCTGAATTCTAGACACCCGACTACTAAATTGGGACTCTGGTATGGAAGTAGTAATTATCTGAGTACCAAACAACCTCATGATGATTTAGGTCCTGTGACCCTTCGAGTAAGGCAACTTCACACACACACACAAAAAAGGCTCCCTGCACCAAAATGATGATTAATTGTATTAACATTTTAAAGTTATCATCTTTTCTTGTTTCCCCATCAATGTTCAAGAAGAACTTACTATCCCTAGTTCAAGGGTAGAGGGACCGAAGGTGTATACCATACAGTATCCCTTTACATTTGATTCAATTAATCAAAATTCAGAAGATGAAATTTCACCCCTCGAACTCATAACCTTCAGGTCAGCAAAGGAGCAACCTTGCAATTGCACCAAGACGTTTTTTATTTTAAATAATGGTAATGTCAGGGTCAGTTTGCACATACTTCAACAACCATTACCTTACGTAACAAGTACTTAAGAAAGCTTCAAATCCTCAGATACAATTTCTTTTTGACAATTATGGTGTATGGCCAGTATGTGCGCACCTCGACTAATTCTAAGGTTACCTACTGCCTCCCACAAGCACAATTTCTTACACATAATTCACATCATTAACGAAACCCAACAATTCACTCAAACAAACAAAACAACAAACAGTTCATGTGCACATCATTAGACCAAAAAAGAAACAACCGCAACAACTAAAAACACAACAAAAGGGTAGAGAAATTACGAGCAACAGGTTGAAGGGCTGTCTTGAAAGGAACAGAAAGTGAAGCAGGAGAGCTCAAATGGGTGCTTGAAATCTTAATGCCACTCAATTGGGAAGTCACAAAACTCAACTCTGAGCTCAATTTCACCTTGGGTAAAACCCTTTTGGTCACTGCAAATGTCCTGTTGCCCACTACTGGCCCTCTGAGGCTTATACCCGCTGTGATTGTCGCCATTTTTGCTCCAATTCCTCAAAGCAAGAATCTTTTTTTTTTTTTGCTCAAGAATGTTGTTTTTTGAAAAAGGAAGTGAAGAGTGGATAACGAAATGGATGTGGGTAATGGTTTTATTTCTCGGCCTTTTGTTTTTTAGCCTTGTGGTGCAAAGGGATTATTTTGGCAATGCTACTTTATTTTTCTGTTTGGTATTCATATTCGTTGGACTAAATTTGAATTTGTGCATTGCAAGATTCATTTATGGGGATAGTGTGTGTTGCAAAAATACAAATGTTTAGACGGATGTGTTGTCATATATAATTAAAATGTTTGTCGTAAGATGCAAGTAACACGCATGTGAGATCGTTTGAGATGATGATTTGTATGTGTGAAACTATGGTAAGTGAGAGAGTTAGATGGAGACTATGTAAACTCAACTCCACCTGAAAGAAGTTATCTTGAAAAAACTATAAAGATGTTAGCACAATGTAAAGAAAAAAATCATTTGTATAGGCGATAATTACTGGTTGAGGATAGATTTGGAATTTATTAAAAAAATACTATTATTATTATTATATATCTAACTTTTTCTTTTACCTTAGTATAATGATATAAAGTGGGTTAAATAAAGGAATAAGAATTCAAATAGTGGACTCCAACTTAATTGAAACTAAGATGTTATCTTAGTTATGCTTTTATCTTATTTCCCATTACTTACTCACGTGGAGTCTTATATCACAAACCAAACGAAGAGAGTATTAAGACTATACCAAAATCAAATCATTACAATATTGAACGTCTTTACCCTCTTCAAATCCTACTTATCATAACCCAAACAAAGAGAGCATTAACACTACACCAAAATCAAATCATTAAAATATTGAAGGTCTCTACCATCTTCAAATCCCACTTATGCATTTTACAGATCACTTGGAATGTAAGGTATAGCTCTGTTCGCCAACATCAACTAGAACTACAGGCACAAGATATTAAGGAAAAATAATAAGGCAAATAAGTAGAAGATTTCAAGAAGCCATAAGATTGTGCTCCTATATATTGTAACTTGCAAGTAGTAGGTAAACTGTTGCAACCTAAAAACAAAGTTGTTAATTTTTAGATAACATATTACAAATGGCTCATTCCTTCATCCCATTCTACTGGGAGAAAACATGTATTCCGCTTCAAATCGGGTACGACTCTCGCACTAGCAAAAGGTTAACCAAGGCATCTCAATATTGTAAAAATTGCAAACAAACATTCAGTTAAGCATCGCGAAATCCTATGTTAACGTCGTTCAAGTTTGGGGAGATCTGCATAAGGCATTGAATGGGCCAAAAGAAATTAGTTTTGTTTAGCAAACTTTGTCTGATAGAGATCAAGGGGAACATACTCCACAGTCACTATCCGGTCATCAAACAGTCGTCCATGTAAACAATGGGCAGCCATGCTTACAGCTTCTGCTCTTCTAAACTCCACAAGTACACAGCCAGGATCGAACACCTCAGTAATAGAAATTTCTTCCTTTTTCTCAAGTTCCTCTGGAGCATCCAACTCTTCTTTCGATGAGAATTCCGGTTCAGAAGCTCCATCTACATTTCCATTGTCTTCCACTGACTTAATTGCTTCCTTAACTGGTGATTCATTGTTTATCTCAAGATGCTCCAGTGGACTGGGATTAGCATTTTCATCTTTCCTTTCTGAAACCATACCAGTATGGGTAACCTCGAAATTTTCTTGGAAGTTTGTCTCTTGAGCAGAGACACTACTGTCATCAGGTAGAGGGTCAGAGCTGTCGTCTTTTATTAGCTCCGGAGAAGGTCTATCATCGGAATGACTGCCACCAGCCAAAGCATCGTCATCTCCAGCCTTTTGAGAATCACCTTGTGAAGTTTCTGCTATATGTGTTTTACTATCAGCACATCTTTCAGCTTCCTCATCACTATTGGTTTCCATGGGTTCATCACTGTTGGGGAAGTGTGCCCTACCAACTTCCAACTCATGATCATCACTGTTGGGGATGTGGGACCCACCAACTTCAAACTCATGATGATCACTGTTGGGGAAGTGTGGCCCACCAACTTCCAACTCGTGATCATCACTCCTAGTGATCGGATCATTGTTGTCACACTCTTCCCCAAACTCCATATTGCTATCATTCAACGTAGAACTAGTATCCATAGCAGCAGGATCAGATGTGAGAGAACATTGAATTTGCTTTACAATATTAATTGATTTAACAGAGCCAAACCTACAGGATCAAAAGAACACTTTCCAGATCAGTGAATAATTGACTAGGAGAAAAAAAACAATGACATTAAGAAAAATGACTTTTCATAAATAACCTGGCACACTCCAATCTGACGTCTTCTAGTAATTCTTCAAGTTCTGCTTCCGACAAAAAATTGAGTACATTTGCATCCACCTGGACAGGACACGATGATTAGAGGAAAGACTTTAGTAACCCCTTGGTAAGTTTTTTGCAACATCAAAGAAATATAATCCCAATTACAGAGTTTTTAACAAAAAACATCCCCAAAATATACCTCAAAGGTCAACTACATCCTTAATATATCACTGTTAACAAGTAGCATCCTTAAAGTATCAAAAAGTTAACAAGTTTAGTTCAAAGGTAGTTTTCATGTCTAAAACTAACAGTGAAGCCAAGCATACACATTACTAGTGACGAAAAAAGAAACAAAATTGAGAAAGAAAAAGTGGTCGTGATCCCATAGTCTTCTTCTGCAAATTAGGCGTCCCACGAAGCATTATTTTTCTCTATACCCAGTGAAATTCTTCAAAAGTTTGCTCGTACTGGGTATTCTTCAGTATTGACTTGCTGCAAGTGTACTCCCTAAGTATTATATTGAATTTCTTGGTGGGTTTGGCATTAACCTAGCCCAAGTTTCTTGATTTCACAGGTTATGAACCAAACCAGTTACAGGGAAAAAGAAGACCAAACCAGGTAAAGATGCCTTTATTTTACTATTTCAAAAGTTGTCCAATTCCTCATTAACAAAAAGAAAACTTATAGAATCTTGAGGCAGAAACTTTAAAAGAGTACAGAAGAGTAGGAAATGAACTATTGAACTCTACAGACAACGTGCGTGCCTCTCTTCGCATTCGAGTGCCTGGTTATTCTTCAAAAATACATTCCCTTGGAAAATAACGAAGTCCAGAGAATATACAAAGCAGGTTTTTGCCTAATTCTAAATTCCGAGCCAACACTTTTTATATTTTTCTTTGTTTTTCACCCAAAACAGAACCTCTTAAACAAGGCTTAAGATTGATTTGGAAGGATAATAAAAAGATTAGAAAAATTGAGCATGGAGTTGAAGAAAAAGCAATGGATTTGCATATATGCAACCGACCGACGTTTACAAACTAAAAAAATAAGCAACTAAAAAAGCTAGTGGGTTGACGAATCCAAAGCAACTCAGGGAAGAAACAACAATGTGTTTCATGAATCCAAGCTATCTTGACTTTTTTTTGGGTCACTTGTAATGTGTTTGCTTGACTTTTCACTGTTAGTTTAGACAAAAAACTAACTTTGGACTAAACTTGTTTACTTTATGATGCATTAAGGATGTTGCTTGTTAACCAATGTCATATTAAGGATGTAGTTGACCTTTGGGGCATAATCCAAGGATGTTTTTCATTAAAACTCTATGAAAACAACGCCTCAGACCCAAGCAAGTTGGGTTCAATTATCTGAATATTATAAAAGTTTAAGCTCCTCGAGTACAATATTATAAAGTTGAGTTTCTCTAGCACTAGAAATTCTCTACAATTTCTACTAGCATCTACATTTTTTACTGGCATAACAAGCAGAATATTTATTTGATGAAAATGAACTTGACGTCACAAAAATAATAAATACATACCAAATTTTTCAGCTTTAGAACTTCCGTGTGCTTCTCCAAAAGTGGCTTTGCATGCTGTGGAATCCGGTATAAAGGTGTATTTTCATCTTTGTCCTGAGTATCATGTGTATGTTTTGGTCAAACTTGTATTTCCAAGAAAAAGATTAAAAAATATACCTAAAGCCAAAGTAATCTGGATAAGAGGACTTGAGATAAGTACCAGTAAAGCAGTATCTGGGACAGCCTGAACAACAGTTAACACTTTTCCACCCAACTTCATACCATTAAGACCAGCGCAAGCTTTAAGAGTAACTGAATGGTCAACATACTGAAATGGTTGAAATAATTACTTTAAGATCAATAAAAGACGCAAGAGGAACTTGAACTTGAAGAAGACTTGAGAGTTCACAGCACTTGATTCATGGAGATATACAAGGGATGGAGAGGCTCATTATGTAACCAACAAAGGTATCTAACTAATAAGTTTATTGTTGAAGCGATAGTGATGCATAATCCAAAGCATGGTAATAAAATATTATAAAAGGAATACTCTACCTGCAAAGAAAATTAAGTCAAGCATATATGAAACTTGTGTGTGGCAAGCTACTTTTGGCACTAAAAGAGTTCCACTAGAGAATTGACACAATCACCAGTACAAACAGGGTTATTCATTCTCAACTATTAAAAGGGATGAAGAGGGCTTGCGAAATGCTCTGCAGATCATTGGGAAGGAAAGGAATTAAAGAGTCTGATGGCTAGAAAATCTAATATGAATAGTTAAGAGCTCCTCTAATCCTTCTGATTTATTTCCGTCTGAAAGATGATATCTTTTTGGTATTGGCTCACATTGATATAATTGATGTGGAAGCTCATATATGGATCTGAAGCAGTATTGGTTGTTCTAGAGCAATTGTTTGACAAATGTGTAGAAGTTTTGGCATGTCTTTCTAAAAAGAAAAAGTTTACTTGTCCTACCTTAGAGAAGTAAAGTAGCAGAATGCGAAGAGAAAAATTTACAACACAAAAAAAAAGAGTTCAAAGAGGATAGCATGCCGCTGCCTGAAAAAATTGATAACAGTGCCCTTTTAAGGTATATTTTATTATTAAAATAAAGATACAGTTTTGTCAATACATAGTAGCAAGATGGTGCATGATACATCCCCTTTCTAAGCCAAGCACACAACCACGTTGTCTGTCAAGCCAACAAGTACGAAGTCATAAACAATCTTTCCTTGGACAATTTCTACAATGCATTTGCATACATGTCTATGATTTAACTTTATTCTCTCCCATGCTCTTTACATGCTTAAAGTGGTAAATCAATTTGTTTGGCGCGACGGACCAACTCTGTTTTAAACATGTAAAAAGAACTATTTTTTCTTCATTCACCCTTCAACCCAGAGATTGTTGAAGAGGAAAATGATCTAACTTATAGTAAAATGACAATTAGCTCATTTTTTCTACACTTGGTACTTCCAGTAATTCACTAAAATGAAAAATAATCTTAACCAGCAAAATACGATATGCATAAGACTGTTTGTTGCATAAAAGCTACCTTTGAACCAGAAGGAAAGTGCATTTCTGTAAAGAAAAGGATGCTTCATTTAATATGAGAAAGGTATATACAATAATCCAAGAGTACCTCAAGAAATGCACAAGGTTCATTGAGATCTGAATTCATCCTGAAATGGTAAGCTTTCAAAGGTCCAAAGGCTTTAGCAATCTCCATAAGCTGAAATAACACCAGGTAAGATCAAAATCACTAGAGAGTACAATATTCCATTATTCCTTCTTTTTAATTAAGCAAAGGTTTCAATACATTTTTCAGTCTTACCATCTCTGATGAAATAGTTCTTGAAATTCCACCAACAAAAATCTGCAACACATATAAAACAAAATTGTTATGTAAGGGGAAGGGAACCACAGGACTGGAAAAGACTTGAAATATATGGGAAACATTATATAGAAGCATATCGACAACAAATAGACAACAAGTGAAACACTGCATGACCAAATTCCAAAGTTGTGGAAGCCAAATTAAACAAAAATATTCTGAAGGTCACAAATGTGACTCGTCAAGGAGTTAAGGCAACACCAACAAAGAAGAAAAGCAATCCAAATGTGACGTCCTCACAATCCCACAGGTTCAAATGAGGAATTTTGTATCTCATCTTAACAGTGAGGGAACATTCATCCATCAACATCTAAAGAAAATCGAAAACATGTATCATAATCTGTAACCTCACTGCCCAACATATAATTGACCTACATGAATTCATGCATTGCAGTAGCATAGAGCAGCTGTTGATGAGTTTACTCGACAGATGGAACACTGCCTTCTGTATATACGAGTCGCGTACGACAACATGCATAACAGTGCAGCACACAGAGGAAATTATTGGTCTCAATTCTCAAATATGTTGTCCTATTTCAATAAGATCAAGGTAAGTGTTGATATTAGTTATTACGCCAAGCTGCTGCCATGTTTACATCTATTTCATACTACACTTTAAAATCATCTTGAGAGACTGTGTTTCTTGTTTACGCTACAAAAAAGAAATGCAAACACAATTAAGGCTATTAGATCCCTTTAAAAGTACTTCCATTCCTTTCTCAAACTAAAAGCAAAAATACATGTAACACTTTAAAATACCTAAGAAGTTCTTTTACAACTATAATAAACAGAGCTCAAAACTCTTGAACGTAAACTCTAAATATTTATTAAGCAAATTTCAACTTTTAAGAAGTCCTGCTAAATCTGATTAGACCAAACTAATTGAAACTGACAAGACAAGGACTACTAGCAAGAATAAATAAGAGATTTGTACTTTATCACAAGAAGTAAAGATTGATGGATATTGCAAGTACAAGGACAACAAATGGCACAAGTGAATGTTGCGTCCAGTTCTGACAGGCAGGACTAAAGGTCAATCTCAAATCATTTGTGTTGTTTCAGATGCATACCTTATAAGAAGAATCCTCTACAGTGTCATCTATCCTATCAGCTGCAGCCACTGACTTCTGAGGAACACCAGTCTGCATGAAAATAGCAACTGTCTGAAAACCTGCTACATGAATAATGACCACAGTATACCTCAGAAACTGAATACAAGAGCAGAATAAATCACAGTTTCAACATAAAGAGGTAGCACCACCTTCCTACGACTTAAATACACATTTCAATGCATTGACAAATTGTAGAAATACAGAGCAACAAATGTTCTACATTAACGAAACTCCCCTACCATAATATCCATATTTTACTATTTTACTTCATTTGATATAACTCAACTATATTCTCCCTCCATATATGCAGTGAAATCCACCATCCCCATTAGCAAGCACCATCGTCATCCTCCAACATCCAATTAAACAGATGATCAAGTGAGTTACAGCATCCTCTGTGCTAAGTATGAGCTGAAGGGTATTGAGGGTACTATAAGAGAAGATCAGAAGGACTTCACATCAATACATCCTAAACATAGGGTATACCAAAATCTTGGTGCCTATATTGTTGCTAACAACAACTAAGGGACTCTATGAAATTTGTATCAGGTCAGAGGTTATCTTCCACACTGAACAATCCTTCAAGCATTGCAGACAAGTCCAACCTCTCCATGCATCCTACTCTTTGACTAGATAAAGATCTTGACTTTTCTTTCTGATAAAGATGCACACCTTGATTTTTACCTGCAAGAACACATTTTACTGGGGAATCTTGTTTGTTGCCTGTCTATTTAATCTTTAATCATAGGTCAAGAATGGATTTAGAGTAATATGTATTAAGGGGGAAAGAGCAGCTAAGACAGTCATACTTAGCATCCCTTGCACAACAAAAGACAAAATTCATACAATAATCGAACTCCAAAAGTCATATAATAAAGAAAGGAAGGAAATGGAGAAGAAAATCAGATTCATTTTAACTAAGAACACAATTTTTTTAACCCACAACAATCCTTATTTGTACCCACTAAGATCTGCTCATTAAGATGATAAAATAAGTACACGACTCATTTCACATGAAGGGGTGCTTGGGTTAAAAATGTGGTGTACCATTTTTCACATCCTCATATGAAGATTTCAATCGAAATAAATGACATTGTTTCCTCCCTTTATCTAAGGGTTTTCAGGAAATTTAGTAACCTTGAGCAAACTTTCTTCAGCAAAGTATATATCAGTGGACACCGGAATTTACTGATTGTTACATATAATGATCAATAAGAATTGACAACCAAACTTCAATTCAAACCCCTTTTAACACAACACTGGCAACCAAATTTTAACTCAAACCGCTTTTGACCCAATTCAATTTTAGCCCTAGTGGTATCCAGTACTTCTCTTTTTCAAATCACTTTGAACCTGCACAGATTTTAACCCAACTACCCAAACGATAATGAGTTGTCACTTTTTATTTTGATAATGAATGAGTTGTCACTTTTTAACCAACACTGAAATTTAGATAAACTGCATATTGCATAACTATAACATGTTACATAAGTTAATATGCAAAATACCATCAACTTCCCACACGTTCAATACAATAGCAGTAAGAGAAAAGCAAAATATGGTCAGTCTGAAAGACAAGCACAATCTACAAAGAGTCTCATAGTTATAATTCTTACAGCCACTTCCACGAAGTCTTTCGGGCGTCTGATTTTAAGAATAGAACCAGAGAAAGATCTTCCATCAAAAGATAGTGCAGCAGAAGCATCCTCGGGGGTTAAAAATTCTAAAAGAGCTTGGCACTTCTCCTTGTGTATCTGCAGTGTAGAAACAGTAAGCAACGGAAATCTCCATCCTGCTTAGAACAAGAATAGAAGAAGAAAACATACCATACAGCTGATACATGGTTGGGTTCCTTGAATGCGATTAACTCCTGAAGACATCAAGAAATTATTAATCCAGTCCAGAATTTCTTTCTCAGAGGCGGAGTTTGGCAAGTTCTCTACATAAAGCCTTCTCATAGGTCGTGTGGCTTGTGTCAGCTGGACGGAATCAATTGCATGTATAGATGATGATAAGTAATTATATGAAACACCGGCAGCCTTTGTTGTGTATGAACTAGCAGGAATCATGCTAGAGAACTGGTGTGTATTTGGTATTACAGACTGCATTGAAGACTTAACACTAGAAGGAACAGAATCAGCAACACTGGTACCAGCTGATGCAGGTGGTAGATCCCACCAAGCAGCTTTTCGTTCTGGAGAGCGGTTAGTTGGGGGAGGAGTTTTAGCAGCAGCCTCTGATTTCCTCTTTCTTGGTGAATAGCCACCAAGACCACTTGTAGATCCTTCATGGCGGTTGGAATGGCTATCTGAACCATTGCTGGATATCTTTTTATCCAGATCATAATGTGGTCTTCCAGATTTATCTTTGGAAGAATGAGAGGAAAACTCACCGCGCTCTCTGAGATCATGATCTGAATGCTTACGTCCTCTGGGTGAACCAGAATGAGACCTTCTACCCCGATCTCTATCATTCTCTCGACTTCTTGACCTTCTTCTCTTTGGTTTTTCTTCCTCTAGATGAGCCCGAGAAGCTTCCACTCTTCCAGTAATTTCAGAAACTTTCACTGAACTGTGTTTTCTATCGGCATTCTTGTCTCTATTTCTCTCCTCCTCATCAATTTTCCTTCTAACTGATTCAGACTTTTCTTTAGTTCTGTCAGCATAACTATCTCTCCGCCCGTGATTTCTTAAATGCCTTTTCTCAGCCTCATTCAGAAGAGCACCATTTCTCTCCTCATCATCACTTCGGTGCTTCCTTCTACCTGATTCAGACTTTTCTTTAGTTCTGTCAGCATAACTATCTGTCCGTCCGTGATTTCTTGAATGCCTTCTATCAGCCTCATTCAGAAGAGCATCATTTCTCTCCTCATCATCATTTTGGTGCTTCCTTCTTCTTGATTCAGACTTTTCTTTGGTTCTGTCAGCATAACTATCTATCCGTCCATGATTTCTTGAATGCCTTTTCTCAGCCTCATTCAGAAGAGAATCATTTGACCTTTCCATATCTTTCCTCTTCCTGTATGACTGTCTCCCATCCTTACCAGGAATTTTGTCTTTTCTTCCATCTCCGTGTCTACCATCAGTCTTATCTGCCGATTTCTCCTTCCGGGTCAAATCTCTTGAATGTCTTTTACCAGTTTCATTTCCAGAATCATCAATAAAATCCTGATCTTTTCTTCTCATGACAAGACAATCTTTATCAGTGTTGCTACCAGCTAGTCTCTTATTGCTTACATCTTTATTCATTGACGTCTTCAATTTGATTTCAGATTCTCTACTTTCTCTGTGTTTATCCCTAGCATATTTATCAGCCATCATATTATCCTCTGTCGGAGTTGGCCCTAACTTCCTAGAATTCTCCGAATTATGCCTGGAAGCACTAGGTAATGACTCGTAGCGATGTCGCTCAGGTTCCAAACAATCAGTGGTTTTCTTAGGCCTGTCTTCTTTATGTGATACACTGTCAGCTCCTACAAAATTGTTCTTAATGTCCCTTTCCTCTGCTTTACTTTTCCTTCTAAGCATAATTTCATCAAAGCTGAGAGGTCTTGTCCTAGCTGATGTGCCATCACTACTGTCACCCTTTGATGAACTATGTTTACCATTCTTATTTTTTTGTCGACTGGATCCCATAATACTAACCTACCAAGAAGCTAGCAATCTTTCAATCAACTCCTCAGCATATGGGACACAGAAGGATATGTCACCACCTGACTAGATGCAGAAGTCAGAGACTCATGGTCATGCATCCAATCGGAACACATTCAAAGGACAAAAAAATAGCTGCACGCAAGGAAAACAAATTCATCATACCTTCTAGGTAATTAACCATGCATCTAATTGTAAGAAACAGTGAGTCATGGGTGCTCACTTCTTTTAACGTAAAGTTGTTAGACAAGAAGGGTTTCTTTCTTGAAGCTTACTAATATTTCTATAGTTTAGTTGGTAAATGAAATACTAAAAATACAAAAGTGAAAAACAATAAAGAAAATATTAGTAAATAGTTGTGAATAGGTAAAAAAAGAAGAGTAAAAAAATGTAAGAAAAAGCTTCGGTTTGCTTTTTTCAATAAAAAAGATATGTTGTTTAACAAGATTCAAACTCTCGCTACAGGGCATCAGCATACTCAAACTTCAGCTTCAGAGCCAAAGCACCCATCGGACCTTTTAGTTTATGGATGCTCGCGAATAGGCTATAATCAATTTTCCAATATTTTCTATATACATATGCAAAGAGAAAACAAACCATGAAAGAAATGTTAGACCACAATAAATGCTTAGTTTCATTTCGACAACCAATAAATGCTTAGTGGTAACCAGTAGACCTAGACTAAACATGTAAATATCCAGGTGTCCTGTTTTTACCCTAGGTTATCCGTTATAGTGTCATTCAACTTTCAACATATCCAACTTATGTTTATTTATAAGAATGTGTTCTGGTATATTCTAGTTTCTTTTTATGGTACACTACTTTTAACCACTTGTAATTGGCATCTATTTAAAGCCAAACAACATCCCATGCAGATAACAATCCTCAAAGCAGAAACTCTGATTTTTTATTTTCCGTACTTGAACCATGATTTTTATGAAAAAGATGGAAGCTTTCAGAAACGAAGAAAATTTTCTCTTCTTTTTTCCTTTTTCAGGAGTTCAGAAGGTTGTGTGCAATGCTGAGAGCCTGATCTTGCAAGAAATGCACATACTACAGAAAAATCATTGAAATACCAAGACATCCAGAAGCTAAAAATCTCAAATATAATCACCACTCTGAGCAATGAACTGTGTTACTTCATTCACAAGACGACCTAGCATAAATGACTAACTAAGTAACCAATCTACTCAATCAAAGAATTGAACTACTGCACCACTTTAACATATCCTTAGTCATTCCCCCCTAAACAAAACTCCGCCTACGTGCACATTGCTGATGCCAACACCCAATAAAAGACAGAGTTGATACCTAGCTCAAACCAAGATAATTTATAATGAATCTCAAAATATTCCCACCTTAACATACATTTTTTTAAAATCCACAAATTTCACTCACAACTATAGAATTCTTCAATGTAACACAGCCAATTCGAACTTATATAAAATTCCTCACCAATGAAATTTAAAAAAAAAATCAAATGTCAAATGAAATATAAAATTGCAAAATGATAAACCTTTATAAGGAAATTCCAATCGTTAATACTGAAGAAATCAAATTAATCTAACTTAACACAAATGAAATTATCGCCTGCTTATTCAAAATGTACAATGAGAAATTTATCGGCATATGAGTAACGAGTAACGTACAATAACAGAGAGGGCTACTTTTAAGTAGATAAGCAGCTAAAAGTAATGAGCAAGAAGTTAGCTTACCGGAGATATGAATGGACGGTGTGCTAACTCGCCGGAGAATCGCCGGAAAAGTGTGGAAAGAACCGATAAAAGTGGTTCCGGGGATTATCGATTGGGTTGAATGTCTGAGTTGAAAGCGTAGGAAGAAGAAAAACCTAGACATGCTAAGATATTATGCATATTTATGTTTCCAATTATACCCCTATAATCACTTTGTTTTAAAAAAATTAATACAATTTAGCAAATTAAAAGGACATTAATTTTTTATTATATTTTACTCTTATAATTAATCAAGATTTATATTTCACTAATATGGATAACTCTGTTAAAGATTTATTAGATTATATTATAATTAAATTAAAATAAATCGCTTATTTGTTTTTGTATTTGTTGAGATTAGAAATTTTCTTGTGATTTTTGTTTTACTTACATTTTTTTTCAAACGAGTTTCTTAGTAGTATATTGTTGTTTGCATATGCAAAATCTCACAAAACGTCAATCTATAGTAACCTACAAGTTGTCTTAGGTATAGAATCCCCTGAAGCTAGCATGAATAAGTAACTTGTAATTTCTAAACCATAATCTTTACTTCTCAATGATAATACCAATCGAGTGGAGTTCGATAGCCGATTGATGACTATTTTTTTGGGGTAATTTATGTCAATCGAGTTGTAAACTATTTAGCTCATACCTATGCACAAGTTGAATCACATATCGAAATGACTAATAGGTCACACCCTTAGCAAACAAATTCTTTTTTCTACTATCTCTTGTTTAGCTTCTCTTTTAAAAAATGAATGTAATGTTTTGCTTACTGTATTTTTAGAAAATGTGAACATATTGCCTAAAGTTTTGCATTCTTTTACATGGTGTAAAATGTTAATCATGACATATATAGTACAATCTTTCCATTTCATGGAATCTTTTGAAATTCCTAAGGTGCAAAAAGGAAGAGGAGTAAAGAGTTTTTTAGACCTAAGTAAATGAGTAGAGAGAAGTAAAATTGATTGTTCATCCATCAAACACATACCTACAACAACATATCCAGTAAAATCTCATATATGAGATCTAGAGAAGATAGGATATACGTAGATCTTATCCTTACCTTTGTGGATAGAGAAATTGTTTCTCATATACCCTCTGTTTTACTCGAAAATATAAATAAAAGAAAAAATGACTGAGTTTTCGAAAAATCGATCAAACTTATGATTTAAGAGAAATCGAATTTCCAAAAGAACAGAGTCGCCACTTAATTTTTAGTAGAAAATTAAGAAAACAAATTAAAGGTTTTCAAAAGATTTAAACAGATAAAATCCATTGAAAATAAAAGAGTTCGAAGTTCAATGTACATTCCGAGAAGGTGTTAGGCCCTTGGAATGCCCGCTAACTCGCGGTTGACTGGCGATTTGACCAAAATGATTTTGACTAATTTGAGAAAAAAAAAATTAATATTAGCTAAGCAAGAAAACTCATTTTTTATTTATTGGTTTATCATTTATTGTACTATTAAGGGGGTAAACTAAGGGGAATCTTTTAAAGGGAAAACTTCAGATGTTGACAGGATTAATAAAAAATAAAACTAAGTATGGAATATAAAAATTAAAAAAAAAAATTATTATTATTATTATTATTATTATTATATAATTATCCTAAGGAAAATATGACTAAGGGGGGTGTTCCTAAAGGGGAATAACTTGAGTATTGACAAGATTTATGATGAAAATTAAAGCTAAGTATGACATATAAGTGTTTTAATTTGAAATATATAAAAAAAAAATAAAAAAAATTTGAAATGGTTATCATTGGGGGTTTAATTAAATTACCATAAAATAAACAATGGTTAGTTAAACAATACGACATAAAGCAAAGTAGGAGTAAAGGAGAGGAATATTGAACTTAGGCCAAACCCAAATTTCCAATCTTGATAACCTGCCCTAAATCTAAAATTTACCCCTAAAAATAATGGACTTTGGCCCATTTTCGTGTCCAAAAGTCAGCGTATACACTGGTTGTATATCG
>JAJOOO010031648.1:0-19102 GCA_029582685.1 Solanum piurae
CTACACCCAAAAAAAAAAAACTTAAGTTTGTTTTTTAAAATTATTTTCATCTTCAAATTTTTATTTTTTCACCCCTACCCTCGATCCCCCCGCCAACCCCTCACCCCCACCCCCACCCCCGGCCCCGCGCCCCCAAAAAAAATTAAGTTTAATTTCAAAAATATTTTTAATTTCAAAAATTATTTTCTACTCTAGTAAAAATAAAAGATATTTCTCAAAAATATTTTGCAGTCAACAACAAATAATGCAAAAAAAGGAGAAAATTGTTGACAAAAATAGAAAGAGGGTTTAATTGTCCTTTCAATGCTTTTTTTACTGTTGGACCCCTAAATTTTTACATCTGACGCACCTAATTTAAGTGTATTTCACGCATTTTGCCATGTAGGATCCGAGTGTTTTTTTGTTTAAGTTTTGGATAGTTAAAGTGCCTATTTGTGCACTCAAAAAGTTAAAGGTCAAAGTTATAATTTGAAGTCAAGTTAAGGGTCAAATTTATGTATTATGCCTTTTATGTCTTACGACAGACACATGAACATGGTATGACATAGATGCACAGGCGGATATATAATTTTAAGGCGGTGGGTGTTTTGAAAGTGGCAGAATAAAAAATATAAAAAAGATATGTTAATAATGAGATTCAAATCCGGCTCAACAATACTAAAAGAACCTTAAGCATCCATCCAAGAGCGAATGAATCAATCAGATCATTTGTTCACTGAATATTCTATGTTAATTTTATACAAATATCTCTTAATTTATATATATATATATATATATTTCAAGACGAGATTAATGGGAACTCAAACATCCAACAGACTTTACATGGGTCCGCCCCTGCATAGATGATGTTGAATGATCACACGTTAATAGTCATCTCCAAATTAAAGGATAATTAGAGGTTTAAAAATGAAATTTTAGTTAGAAATTTTTCAAACTTTTTTAGATGCAAATTATTATTTAAACTTTAAAGCAAGTTATGGTTAAACCAACTTTATTATATGGACGGAATGTTGGTTAGTTATATAATATGTTTTTATAAATATTTTTATATATCTTATATTCGTTTTCATCAAAATTTATTTATATTTACTTGTGAAAGTAAAAATGTTCAAAGTGAGAACATTTATTTTATTGACTTCATGTATATGAGTGTCTATGACAATTCTTTGTGGGATTGAAAATGTCATTGTCTCTTCCTTCTAGGCCAAAATAATGAATTTTGAAGCTTTATTCGTAGTAAATTTAATAATCGAAAGTTATGTAATGTGAGTCATTCTTACTATTTTTCGTTTTGAATGGATTGTTCTCACTTTTTTCACTCTTTGAATGAATTGTTTCTTTTATTTTTGTATATGGTTATTAACCGAACCAAAATCGATAACAACCAAACCGATAAATATATATTATATTTGGTTTGGTTTGGTTTTGATAATCTTAAAATCGATTAAATGAGTTTGATTTTGATTTTGACCAATAACCGATTCAAACCGACCTGTGAACAGCCCTAGCCTTAATGATACCAATATAATATATGATATTGATTTAGTATCAATTAAGCGAAGATTATCAGTCTGAAGAATGGAGGTATGGACTGTAATTAGTTATGAGAGAATGGATATTTCGGAAATTACTTTGGGTTTGAATATGAACTTATAATTATTTTGGGTTTTAGGCCCATTTATGTAGTTTTTCCGAATTTTTTTCATGAAAATTGAACCAAAAGCCCAAATCCATTAACTTGTTGAGCCCAACAAAATGCCTCTTTTGTAGTCTCTCCCTGTTCCTAAATATTGCCAAGTCTCTGCAATTTCCTCCATTATCATCAGGGTTTAAGAGCTTCACCATCACCATGAACACCTTAAACCCTCTTCCTCTTTCTGCAAAATCAAACAATTTTCAGTACCAATTCATTCCTTCAGTGTTAACTCAACAACCCCTCAATTCTTTTTCCTTCAAAACTCCATTTCCATTATCCATTAAACTCTCTAAAACCCCTAATTCTAAACCCTTCAAATCTTTAATTCCACTCTCTTTTCTCAAACCCACATTGATTTCCACCATTACTGCCACTGCCCTTTTCTTTACAGGGTTTTATTTCAACCCCAAACAAGCTATTTGTTGTCCTGTTTCGCCGGTGCCAACCGTGGACACGAATATGAAAGAAGAAGTTTTAGAACAGGAGGAAACTGAAAAGGCGCCAGAAAATGTTGAAATATTGAGAAATTTGTTGGAAAATCGTGTTAAGAATAGAGAATTAGACGATGCTCTTAGCATTATAAACAAGTTGATTGAGCTGGAGCCTGATGAGATCGAATGGCGTTTCTTGAAATCTCATTTGTATGTTCATAATGGGGAGATTGAATTAGCTAAATTGGGTTTTAGAGATGTTATATTAAAGGATCCTTATTACGTAGAGGCGTATCGCGGGCTGGTTGTGGCAGCATCGGAAGATGAGTCCGTGGAGGAAATGAAGAAAATTGAGAAACAGGTTATGGAGGGGCTTAACATGTGTGAGAAGGAGGAGAAAGAGAGTGAGTTGAGGGATTTAAAGCTTATTCTTGCACAAATATGGGTTATTGGAGGTAAATATGATGAAGCATTGAAGGTTTATCAAGAGTTAGTGGATGAGGAGCCAGGGGATTTTAGGCCTTACTTGTGTCAAGGCATGATATATACAGCGTTGAAGAAGAACGAAGAGGCTGAGAAGTATTTCGAGAAGTATCGAGGACTGGTACCTCAAGATTATACTAATGCTAGATTCGAGTTTATGATGGCGACTTGATTGCAACAAGCACAGAAGGCGGAGGATGTGATCGTTGGTTTTCCATGGAAGCTGAGATTCTATGATTGAGGTATGGTGGAAATTGAGTTGCATTGTATTGTATTGTTGTAGATTGATTATATTGTGCTTATTAGATGCTTAGATATACTTTTCTCTCTGGTTTGAGAAGGTAGAGGCTTTTACATAGAGTTGTAGCACTTAGGTTTAAATTCAGACGCCAAGATGAGTTTTTTTATGTAATTTAGTGGAATGGAGCTCGAAGCTATTTAACTTCAGATTAGATGGTATTTTGAATGACATGATGAACTATATAAGATTAAATTCAATCAAGAATGCGAACATAATTATACTCTTTGTGATATTAACTTGTGTAATGCAATCATTCCTGTGCAATATGCTGTGAGTCGTAGATGTTGTGAGCTCTGACTTCTGATGCCGAAGACACAAAGATTACATGGGAATGGTTTGCTGCTACCAATATGTGGATACGTTTGGTCATTTAAACAAGTCTAACCTTTTGTGCTCGCTTGAGTTATGTTATTCATATCATACTACACTTGCAACCAAGAACTAAGAGGGAAATCTGAGTTCATTAGAGATTAAATGACACCGGTTCGTAAACAATGTTGAACACCATTCATTCTGAAACTATCCTAAATAAATAGTGATCATTCAGAATCAGACTAAATGGAGATTAAACTCAAATAGACCAATTAAACCTGTGTTGTTTTGCAAAATGAATTCAAGAATCTGTCTTTAAAAAAGAAAAAAAAGTATGAGTGTTTGTTATGTAGTTGTTTTGTTTCTCAATTTTAGTTTTATTATTTTGAAGATGTATTTACAGGTAGGTAGGGAGGTCTTGACTAGATCCCTCTATAATTATGTTGAAGATTTGCAGGATTACAAGTTTAATGAACATAATATGAGCATCAGGATTTCATCCTCTCTTTTTTCGAGCATCAAGATAGATCATTTCATGTTCCCTATAGTTACTTATCTGGTCTTTGGAACGATGTTGCTCGGATCCTCCAAAATATGCCTCTGCACTCGTGTCGTATCCACCATAAATGAAGAACTTTTGGAGGATCCGACACACACCCGACAATTTAAGGATCTGATAAACATAGCTTTGGAATATAGGTTAGAAGTTCATTAGTCGATATTATGTTGATCTTCTCCTACATGTAGTTTTCTGTGATTAGCCCACGAGTACTACTTTTGGTTTTAGGCCAGTTAATGTGACATCGTGAACTTTGTGTAGATCACAATCGAATTCAATGATGCTCTTTTCTCTTCATGCCTTGAAGTTTGTTGTTTAGATTGAATCTAGTTATGTAACCCTTATAAATCTAGCTTGCTGCATCTGCTTCTTCGTGCTTCAGTTTGATTAGGAAAATTCCTAATGTACATGTAGTACAAACAACAACAACAAAAACTCAGTGTAATCCTACAAGTGGGGTTTGGGGAGGATTAAGTGTACACAGACCTTACCCTACCTTTTTTGAGAAGGTAGAGAGGTTGTCTCTAAAAGACCCTCAGCTGCACAAACAGTGAAAATATACATGTAGTACATACAACAAAATCTAAGCATTTTCTTTAAAACCATTGGAAATTCTCTTGACTCAAGAGTCACATAATACCGTTTATATGAAGTTGTATGACAACAATATATGCATACTTTCCATCACAAAATTTTCAATACACAGAGTTACAGACTATAGTTTAAATCCTTATACATATTTATAATTAACAGTAGCAATGGCTACACTGTCATCGCCTAGTCTTGACGTTACTCACATACCTAAAAAGCGGATTTTTTCCCAGTTTATGAGATCCAAACTTAGTTTGATCCAGTTGAGATGGAGTCCACAGATGTTGAAATTGATGCAGAAACAAATATGTGTGGTAAGACGAATGGTAAAGCGTAAATGTTGCAGGACCTGTGGATTCATCAAATTTGAACCTATTGAGAATAGTTTGGATATTTGATTCAATATGTATGGCTTAGTTGACACAAAGAGAGGCAGCTTCATCCCTCTTTTCCTTTTCTGGCAGCTGAAGATGCATTTTTCAGCCTTATTTGTATGAAGAAAATTTTGGAACAACGATGAATTTACGGTAAAAATATATCCATACTCGATGTTTGTTCCACGAAAATGAATGCAAAACACTTGCACGTTGCACGTCTTGCATATTAACTTTGGTTATGTGATATATATATTTTCACTTGCATTTGTGACATGATTAAATTGCTAGGTTTGGCGTAGATATCCGGTACAGGTAAAATAAATTTTGACAAGTTTAGCTACCCAGGAAACTTCACGGACCTTGAAAATGAGTGATCTTGAAGCTTTTACCCCTCGCTTGCCTCATAGGCAAAACTTCAAGGTTAAAAACCGAAACTTGAAGTTTTGCTTTTGGAGCAAGCGTGATCAAAATTCAAGACCATCCATCTCTTAGATCATAATTACCCGGTAAATTTCATGCTAAAATAGGCAGCAAAATTTTTCCATGAAAATTGAGAAGTTCACAAATACCAGAAAGTGAAATCCATCAGGAAGATGATAAACCAATCCCAGACTAAAATTCCATTTCTCTAAAGTCTTACTAAACCACCAAAAAAAAAAAGTTGATTTACATTAGTTGAATTGTTGTTGTAGTTGGAGTAACATTTTCTATCTTTTCATGAGATAACACCATCTGCTTGTCATTATTCCTCAACTCAGAATTACTCAAATTAACTTTGGCTGTAGGGACAGAAGATGCCAGTGTTGGTGTCCATAACTGTGCATTTTTCACCTTGGAAATGCTTGCAAGAACTCCTAATGGTGTCACATCCCCAGTTACTGTCACCTTCTTAGCAGCAAAATCTATGTTGAAAGATTTCACACCTGACTCATGCCCAATCAAAAGTTTACTATTAATCAACGAGTTTAAGTTATATATATGCATCGAACAGTACAAGAAATATTGACATGATTAAGTCGTTTATAAGGTAATAAGAAGTAAATTTCTATGATAAGCATCTAAGTGGTAACATGAAAATGGCAAGTAATTTTGCTATAGTAAGTTAGACTACACTTGTTACACACACATACTAGCCATGAGCCATCAGCAGAGGGGAGTTTTGGTACTTTTCACCTATGTTGCTCGAACTCTTGTTGCACCCATGTCGAGTTCTTCGAAAATGCACTACTTCTAGAGTATCTGACATACACCCGTTTACATTTTTGAAAGCTAACTTCGCTTTTCACCAGTCTCAGATTCATGAGGACTCTTAAACAAGGTCTTACATGATATAAACACCATGCTGACTAAGCCTCTAGCACACTATCAATGAATTTTAACGTGCTATAGCAGGTAAATTATCTTTTTTATCGGTAAGTAGTGGTAAGTAATCCATCCTTAACCAATGATCTCGAGTTCGAGTTCCTAAGTCGCCTTTGTTAGGGATCGCTTTACCCTCTTATGTAGATTTTTCGGCGCGAATCCAAATTTAGTCGGGTTCTAATGTGGATACCGGATACCAAACACCGGGTGAGAAATAAAAAAAAACATGGTCATATATGCAATGAACTTTACCTAAAGTCCTGAGGACTCTTAAACAAGGTCTTACATGATATAAACATTACATGCTAACTAAGCCTCTAGCAATTTTAGCATGTTATAGCAGGTAAATTATCTTTTTATGAATATAACTTAAAAAGGGATAGTCTGATGCATGAATCATTCCGTGTTCAGCAAAGTCCTTGGAAGGACCACATAAGAAACTTACCTTGACACAAACATCAGTATCAACTGATTCCACGGCTTGAACTCGTGACAAGTGATTGAGAAAATTTCAAAGGGGTCATTATGAATGGTCCCCCAAGAAGAAGAGAGAGCCACACATACCTTGCATTCTAGAGATGTGTTTTCTCATCTTCTTTTCACATCCTCTGCAGTGAAGTGAAACTCTAAGAACAACCACCTGCAACAAAATATTCATTACTCTGTCATTTCATATATGGACCACTTTTTTTGTACAACTAATATGTCCTTCTACTTTATTATTATTCATATATTCTAACAAACAAAAGATGATGTTTAACCTATAAAGTATCTTTTTTCTTCACTATATTATAACAAGAATGTTTTCTCTCTATCTTTCTGAAAAAAGAAATTAAAATAAAACACTTTATTAAATTAGAATTGAAGTTGTGCTACTTCAAAAATATATATCAGTACAAATCCTTTTCAATTACTCTCTCTTGTAAACAAATAACACTCTTTCGTTTTTAGTCTCGGAATCTTTAGAAATATCATAATTGTGCATGTCAGATCCTTCAAAATAAATGCATACATAGGTACGAAAATATTTTTGGAGAGTAAAAGTAACCTTGGTTAAAATCTAAAAGATTAGAGTATATTTTTATATTTTTGAAAACTAAAACTTCATATTTCCCTCTGATAGCTATAGCAATCTTGAGAATCATAACGTCTCGTGTTGAAATTTTATCCAAACAAAAACAGACGATAATTTCTTTTCATTTATCCGAATTTTGTTGGACCATTACTAAAAAAATAACTATTTTCCCATTCAGCATCTATTTTCATTAGATATTTTTCCGGTGAGCTGGTTCGATTTATAACATAAATTTGTCATTGAATAGTAAAAACCTCTGTTTCTAGTAGTGAACAGATTACCACCCCAAACATATGCTGCCTTGAATTAGTTGAGTTATTTATGTTCAAGCTGATGTGAACACCGCGATTATTAAAAAAAAAAGAGGAGAAGAAGAATTGAGGAACCTGATTAGCAGAAGCAGAAGGTAGAGGACAAGATTCATGTGTCTCTGTTTTCACATCTTCCACAACAGAGATACTACTACTAGAATCAACCAATTTGAGAACAGGTTCAAAATCTGATAAAGCATCCAAAATATTTTTCTCACTCAAAAGATATCTAGATGAACCAGGTGGAGTTATAAATTCACCAGGCTTTTTACAGCTCCAACTACTTGTCTTAAAAATATTCTCATTTCCTTCACTAACACTGCTCTTCCTTTTCTCATCATCCTTCTCTATCAGTAATTTTTTTGAAACGCCTTTTGATCTCTTCGATTCTTTCGAAGTTGATTTTCTGCTCTTGCTCTGTGGTTTCGGAGAAATTGGCGAACGAGCAGAGCAAGGTGCAGATATAGATTTAGGACCTGTTCTTCGCGAATCTCTTATTATTGGGTTGTACCTGAAAAAATTGAGAAAATCAACTAATTTGCTTAAACAAAACACCTCAATACAATTGAGATTTGGTCATGAAATAAAAATTCAGTACTACATACATAAACTAAGTTTTATTTCGTCGTTTTAAAATTCAGAACTCATAAAGTTGAAATTGTGACGTAGTATGTACCGATCAATCGCTCGGCTGCCGGAGATGCTTCCGCCGCCGAGTTGTATAACAGAGGAGGAAGAAGAAGAAGAGCCTAATTCTTCCATGCTAAGACAAATTGCTGTTGCAGCTTGGGATGCACAGAACATATCTTTCATTATTATTTTTGTGAAGGAAAATAATGGGAATTTGAAAACCAAATGGTTTATTTAGAGAATGTTATGATTGAAAAGTGTTTTTTATTTTATTTTTTAGAGAAAAGGGGATAAGAAAAAGAGTTGAGTTGTTACATGGGAGATATTGATACTATTGTACTGTTTTATCTGTATTTAAGTTCACATGCTGTGCTAACTTATCATACAGCCTGGACATAAATTCTTTTCAACTTCTTTATTTACTATCAAGTTTAGTTACTCTCGGACTCTTTAAAAATGTCGACAGGTCTGTGTCAGATAAAATACAAAACATATGAATAATGATTAAAAGGTCACGCATTCAAGTCTTGAAAATAACCTTTGATAGAAATGCAAGGTGAGACTGCGTACAATAGATTCTTATGATTGGACCCTTCTCCGAACCCTATACATAGCGAGAGCTTTAATGCATCGAACTTTTTTTTGATAGTAAGATAAGATAGAAAAAATAAACAACTAATCTTCGTGGGGAAGAACTATAACTTTAATTATATCAAAATCCTCATTAAAAAATTCTCAACAATGTACCTGCAAAGATCAAGATATTAATAATTTTTTTAAAATAATATACAATATTTAGTGAATTAATGATTATATAGTGGTATTTAATAAGTTAAAAAGTTGAAATGGTGACACTCGTGGACTGCGTTTTCTGAAAGATTCAGTGACAGTTTTCCTAAGAGTGCGCTTCCGGCCTTCCGTCTCAATTTTTTTTAACATTTAACTCTATAAATATTATTGTTTTTATGGGTTCGTTGTCTCTATATGACCTATAAGTATGAGTTCGAACTATATAATAAATAGTTGATTCTATCATCCCAGTAAGTGGTCTACCATGAGATGTGGGTTCGAGTCTTAGAATCTTGACATCTACCGTGAACGAGAAGCGCTTCGTGCACCGAGCTACATATTAATTTTGATAGAGGAATACAGAATTGGTAAAAGTAAACAATTAAAAAATTATACTCTTTTGGCATGACCTACATATCTTACACTCCTTTCGTTTCAATAAATATTTTTAGCTCGTTTAAAAAAAAATATTTATTTATTTTAAAATTTTAATTTTAATTTTTTATGTAACATGTTTAAAATAAAAAATTATTGATTATATCTTTAGTTTATGATCATAAAATTTAAAAATATTTATTATTTTTAAAAATTTCATGCCAAGTCAAAATAAGACAATCAAATTAAAACGGAGGAAGTAACCAAGTCTTTGAGCTGAAATTAGCAGAGTTTGCACGAGAATGAGACAGTGCAACGGCTAAATAATCTGTGGACACCCAAATAAATAAAAATATTTCCTCTTATAATGATACACAAAGTTCAGATTTCATGTGCAACTGTTCATTTTGTTTGTTACAAAAACACAGTTTTTGTTTTATTCAATTAATGGGGGTTTAGCAAAATGCCAACTTCATTTACTGTCTTTTCTAAATTAAAAAATAAAATAAAATCGGAGAGTGGAATCCTCATTAGCAAAGTAAAAGTTTAAATTATCGATTAATTGAGCTAGAAATTGTACTTAGGTTCAAGTAAAACGTTATCTCTTGAATTTTTTGGTTGTATTAGTCTTGGAAAATTAAGATGAAAAATTGTGATTAATTGATACTCAAGTTTCATGTCATTTTATCCTTTTTTTGGACAATATTACCCCCAATTAATATTTTTGTTTTTACTATAAAGTATTTGGTGTGTGAAAGACATTGCAACGTTAATATGAGGGGTCTGAAGGTAGTTCAATTTTGTTGGGTCCTGCCTTGCGTAAATATTTCTTTTTACTTAGCTTATTATTTAGAATTTATTTTTATTTTTTAAAGAATTATGCAAATACAATTCTTGAAAAATTGCCAAGTGGATAATGTTAAACTCGGATTTAATGTTTGCTCATATGTTGTTCAACCTTATGGACAAAATATTAAACCATTGTATAACGTTTGCGACTAAAATGTCCATACTCATGAAAAGTCATGATCTTACTCTTGCTCTGATGATAAACATCCTCCATCTCCAATCTTAACGTTATGGGTTTAAGTCACCAAAGAAGCAAAAAGTTGCAAGAAAACTAAAAATCGTTTAGTAAAAAGTTGTTCCAAAAAGGGACGACTTGTGAAAATTCTTGATCATGATAAACATCCTTCATCTCCAAATTTATGATTGCGGATTCAATCACCAAGGGAGCAAAAAGCAAGAGTAGATGAGTAATGGAAAAATTGCAGACAAAACTAAGAATACTTTTGTAAATGCCTATATGGTTTCACTTTTTGCAATCCATTGAATTAAGTAAGAATAAGTGAGAAAGGATAACACTTTTATTCTTTTGTTGTAGAATAAGAATATAAGAACCATATTCATATTCTAAAGCAAAATATGCCTTTGGAATTTTCTTTTTTTCATATCATGAATGAATGAAAGAGAGCCCCATAGAATCAGATGCCTTCATAACACAACACATAAAGTCTCTTTTCCTTCTTCTTCCTTTATTCAGATACTTCATATCTTCTTTTACAGATCATTAGTATAATCTATTATACCAATTATTGCTGCCCATAGATATGTTCTCAAATGATCAGGTGATTAGAATCTCTCCATCCTTAACAACCTTGAAATCGAGAACTTGATAGGGAGCGCTTTACCCCCTTGCAGGATCTACCCTGAGCAAGTATTATGAGGCCAATAGATTAAAAAATGAACCATCATTCAAAGAGTGGCTCCACATAACAGTTTCACAAGTAAAGTTCAAAACAGTACCTACAAATATTAAATGCAAGGCCAGGAGAACCACAGTAAAAGACCAAATTACTTGTTAACTTGAAGCTAAAAGCTCAAAATTTTCTCCCTGTAGAATTACATGATGTTTATAGGGGAAAAAAATTCAAAACCAAAAACCGGATACACGAAGCATCTGCCTAGAGTAGTGGCTGATGACTGAGCATTCCAGTTAGCTATTGATACAAAAATGAATAGGGAAAAAAATGAACGAATATCAACTTCGTATATTAGCAAAAACAATAAACAGTACACTAAGCTTGGTCTATACAACCTAGTGTTGTTGCTACTCCTCTTTATTAGTTGCCTTTTCCTTCATCTTCATTTAAGATGCGATTGCGGAAATCATTGACCATAAGAGGCAGCCCGTCCCTCAAGGGTACTTTCGGCTCCCAGTTTAGTAGTTCCTTTGCTCTGCTGATATCTGGTTTCCTCTTGTGAGGATCATCAGCTGTGTTAGCTTTGAACTCAATAGTAGCACTTGGATCAATCACTTCTTTGACCACCTGTATTGCCAAGTGAAATGATTTAGGGTTGATTGATAACATAACTGTAAGTAAATCCAGGTAACTGAATAGACATTAGGCATACTTTGTAGTCGGGAAAAAAAAATGTAGTCGAAAAACTAGTGTGCCAAGTACCACTTCAAGATGACTGGACTTATTCATGGTGGATAAGTTCATATTTGAAAAGACAATATGCAACACTTTATCACTTAATTATTTCTTATGTCGTAGACCTACTTCCACTAAGCATGGGTAATACACTAGGCACCCAGTCATGTATAACAATAAATCAATGTTCTATACTTTTACCCTTTGGGGTGGCCCAGTGGTTTGGGCTTGGGACTTCCATGTTGGAGGTCTCAAGTTCAAAACCCCTTGCCATTGTTGCCCCGAATAGAACATAAAACGACAATAAAACAATAAAAGAGAAGAAAGACAGATAATTTAAAGATAAGAACCACATTTTACTTCAGGAAATGAAAAACTTGAATCCCCGTTCGATTCACTGATCAAACTTGGATAAAAAATAGGCTTGACTTCGTTTCTCAGGAAATTTGCGCAGCGGAAGATCCTGTATTTGAAAGAAAGGGGTTTGTCTTCTGGGTTGAGCTCGTCACACCGGGCTTGCCTAGTGCGGGTTACCTCTCCTGTGTGGTTTGAGAGCTATTGCATAGGAAAACCTCTGTGCACCCAAAATATGTAAAAATGAAAGAGAGAGTGAGAGGTGGCCGGTGATGAAGGAGATAAGCCGTTGGTTGTTGTGAGGTGCTTGCTGGTGTACATTGCTATTGGAGTTCGCTTATTTCAAGAATTAAAGAGGACGTTGGTGTTAATATATCTGCCTTTTTCATGAGCTTTGAAGGTGGTACAATATTTTAAAGCAGGAGAGTCGGAGGATGATTTTATGGTCCTGGGTCTTGGAAGACAGGTGGATGATTAAGTATGAGGATAAGAGAAAAAAGGAGTCATTTGCTATGGAGAATATGGACTGTGAGTGGAGGAGTAAGGTTTGTGATATTGAGAGAAGCTCAGGGGGGATGAGTTTATGTCGTGTGCTTTCCATCGCTAAAGGAGGACGTAGCGTGGTGGTGGTGTTTGTCAAATCTGAAGAGCAAGAAGGAAACACTGTGGTGCTAGCATACTTTACAGATAGTGCAGATTTAATATTTTGACACTTGAAAATGTTCAATGATAGTTCTATCAAATAATCACAGAAACTTTTTTTTTTTTTGACTTGCATCTGTAGTAAGAATATAAAATTGCAATCAATTGAGCAATAATGATAAAATGACAGCAAAATAAGAAAAAACTTGTGAACCCAATACAAATATTGATTCTCAACGAGCAACATTCACTAAATTGCCCGTGCAGGTAGCGCCCAAACTAATAGTGAATAGGCAAATATGGATTACAGCAGAAACCATAGCTTACCTCGGCAAGCTCTAACATGGTAAACTCTCCTGGGTTTCCCAAGTTGAAAGGGCCAATGTGCTCACCATCCATTAAGGCCATTAATCCGTCAACCTTTCATCAACAGAAATTAATTGTTTTAGTATCATTGTTTGCATTCCAACAGAACTATAGTTTCTGTTATTAATTCTTTAACCGGGCATAATAAACAAAAAAGCAAGCTGGCCACTTGGACTTTTAAATTGGACAATCCACGGCATTTTAATGAATTTTTGATATTCACTAAATTGAGATGCAAAATAACAGGGTAATGCACATATAAAAAGCTTGTGACACAAACATGTACACATTTAAAGTACGAAATGTTCCTTGTTTCTTTCTTCTAAACCAGCTCATAAGGAAATAGCAACAGGTGACACACTCTGATCAAAGCTTTGCACACTAGGAAAAAGTCCATGCTCTGTCAGTTCGATGACACCATAATATGTCACACTATTAGCATCTCCTATGTGTATCATTAAACAAGTCATTCTGTTAATTGATGAGGAATAACTAAGGTCTCCTTCACAAGGTATTCAGTTGAGAAATTAATTGATTTGTACTTCTCTCAACCAACGACTAGCAAAGATTATTAGTCTTCTAAAGCATCTTTCCGGACATACTTACAACTTGGAAATATAGCTACATTAGGAAGTTTCACTTGTCAGGCGACATATCTAGTGGTCTGCATTGTGATTCTCACAATTGAATTCCATTAAAGCAATAGACTGGTTATGGCAGATAGTTCTCGGAATTTTCAAAATGAACACAGAAAACTTGAGAGCTATAATTAAGAGACTATCTCCCACCACTATCTTATATATAAAAAAGTAGGCACAAAAATTCTTTTCGCAAGAAAAGCCCATTGCAGTAACAAATGACAGCATACCCTAAGTAGACCACTCATCGGGAATAACATCTTGCTCTGTGTCTTGTGTTCACATAGACTCATATTATGCAATTAGCTGCAGGCTGAGAGTTTTCAACTGAGATTTGTAAGGTCAAATTTTATATGGGCACAGGGCACTTATCAAACTCAGACATGCAGATGATACTTATTTAGCTAGCAACATTAACTGAGAACTGAGCATTTAATTGGACAAAATAGTGGCTACTGGCCACAACTCTATCTTTAACTAGAAATTTGGTTCCTAAAATACAGTAGGAATGACTGGAAAACAACTTCCAAGTATTTCCTTTACCCCATTTAGTTCTTAGTATTTTAATGAAAGCAATGTCTGCTTTAGATCCTCCAAATCCAGCTATAAAGCATGTACTACATGGTGCTAAAAAGCACATAATCACAACTCCAGATGCTTCCACCATAAGAATCTTAGAGAAGATTTTTGTAAAATATTAATAAAGCTAGACAGTAAAAAGCATGATGCTAGATAGATGTCATCATTCTGAAATAGAAAAACAAAGATCTTAGAGAGAAACGTGTACTCCCCCTCATGATGTTTTGTTTGACCTACATTTCATTTTAATCCGAGGAGTTAGGATTTGCGTCTTTCTCAAATGGAGAAAATGTCAAATGCTCTAAAAGTCAAACCTGTATATAATAACATCGTGTTATAGCATCTCGAGTATGAGGAGACACCTTCACACTCTCTTCATATCTTCAACTAATATTGGATTACACAAGCTCAAGCCTATCTCATTCAATCTTAATATCTGCTAGCCAAACTAGGTAGGTCAATTTGGGACAAACGGTGCAGAAATTCCAAATATTGGTAAAATACCTAGTCCATTAAATATAACAAGTTAAAGAAGACACATAAATCTACTAGATACCTGATTTAGAATTTCACTTTACAAGCTCTTTGAATGTTGTCTATAGCATGCATCACCATTTTCTAATTTTTCGAAAGGATTAACATTTCCAAGAGCTTAAATCAAGTTTTGCAGGCACAACTACCACAGGTAGTCAACCTAACACAGAACTACCACTTTTTACATTCTGACCTTTAACTAATATCATCTACCGCACGCATCTACCCCATCTATCATTAGATGCAGTGAAGACAGTGAGGGCATACTAAAATAGAAAGGGTAATATATTAATGTCTTACCAAGTCAGAGACATATTGAAAGCTGCGTGTTTGCTTCCCGTCACCATACACTGTCATTGGTTGTTTGCGGATGGCCTGCAAACATGGTTTTAGAAAGAGAAAAACAAATGGATCGTCTAAAGGGAAATTCGGTTTACAGCACTGATGTTAATATAAGCTGAGACGACAAACCTGGGCAACAAAGTTGCTTACAACACGTCCATCATCGAGACACATGCGAGGTCCATATGTATTGAAAATTCGGGCAATGCGCACCTGCATATGAATATTATGGATCGTAAACTCTGGGTCCTCTATGATACACTGCCGGAGAGCAAGTCTAATTTGATACTAATTACAGCTTATAAGGTCATTTTTGGTTTTGCTGTCATAAAGTTGAATGTGACAGGGTTAAATATCAAGTCATAAATAGAAACTTATTAGGATGGATTCTTAAATCAGGAGCAGAAGTGGAACTAAAAATATGTCTCTCTGTCATTGCCTATTTATGCCATAGGTTTTGCTCTCTATCTCTCTCATGATCATCATAAGGTGAAGTTTCTTCGAGTTCAAAATTTTGAACTACAAAAAAGTACTTCCATGACTTCAAATATAAGCAGCTTCCAAATTTATCTTTTGAACAGCTGTGCACTCATTACTTCAACCAGAAGAGTTGTTTACACCGAACTAAATACTCATTACACATATAATGCTAGACTTATGAATGGAAAAGTACATTCAACTGCACATTAACATTCAGCATCAAATGTCCTAACAATCTGTAAGAAAGAAAAATCACTCATTACCTCAACATCTGCACCACGATGGTAATCCATAGTCAAGGTTTCAGCAGTCCGTTTTCCCTCATCATAGCAGCTCCTAACACCTAGATATTTCAAGACACTCAAACATCACTAAAACAATCTGACAGAACAACTTACAAACAAAACTGAGAATAAATTATTGAAGCTGCTACTCACCTATTGGATTCACATTTCCCCAATATGTTTCCTTTTGTGGATGCTCAAGTGGATCACCATAAACCTCACTTGTACTAGTAAGCAAGAACCTTGCACCAATTCTCTTGGCAAGGCCCAACATGTTAAGAGTACCCATCACATTTGTCTTGTAATCAGAATTAAGGATCTCAAGTACATCAAAATAAAAAGAGAACATAAAAATGCACTTTAAACAGTAGGAAATTCCTTTTTGAAATGGATAAACATAAAGAAAATTCCTTAACAATCAAACTCCTATGCAATGACAATGCGAAGAACAAACAATCTAACTATGTAAAAGCCAATTACAAGTAACTTTCTATAACAATCATGGATTGATAACTCGCAAAACATGTAAAAATCATACTACAACCTGTAAATCCATGCACGCCCCCATTGCAAAAAAAAACAAAAAACATGCTTTTATACTTAACGAATAACGAAAAACAATCCAAATGCTAATGTAGACAAAGGATATAATAGTTTTGACAGGATTATACTTGTAATGAACAGGCGAAGCAGGGCAAGCCAAATGATAGATCTGATCCACTTCCAACAAAATAGGTTCAACAACATCATGCCTAATAAGCTCAAATCTATGATCCCCAAAATGATGCATCACATTTTCTTTCCTCCCAGTAAAAAAATTATCAATCACAATAACATCATCACCTCTCTTAATCAACTTATCAACCAAATGACTCCCCACAAAACCCGCCCCACCCGTAACCACAACCCGCATCCGTTTCCTCCCAATCCCAACAGGCACCCTCCCTGCACCCCTATACGGTGTCGTAACAGTAGATGTATGGGTAATTACACCAGGAACTGAATCGAACCCATGATAAGATTGGGGTATTGGAGAAGATGGGGTAAGGAGAGATAGGCTTGGTTGAAGGATGAAAAAAGTTGAACCAATGAGAATACCCACAAGGATAAAGAGAAGTCTTTGCTCTTTAAGAAGGTAATTGATGGATCTTGGAAGAGATCTGGGATGTTTGAAGGTCTTTGGTGATGATGGTGGGGTGTTTTGTGATATTGACATTGTTGTTTCTTCATCTCTTCTGTGATTCATGCTTGATTGGGTATGCAATTTCATGGTTTTCTTGATCTTCTTCTTCTTCTAGGATCAATTTATGGTTTTTTTGGGGAAATTTTCAGGTAGAAACAGAGTATAATGTTTGCAGAATCAGAAAAAAGAGATTTTTTTTTCTTGCATTTGTTGTTGTCTATAAGGTAGCAGACAAGATTAGCTCAATTTTCCTAACTTTTCCATACTTCTTGGAGAAAGCCAAATATTTTCCACAAATTTATTTTCCAAAAGAAATTCAGAGAGAAAAAAAAAGTTCCTATGGGAAATACGGAAAATGTGAGCTAGCTCTTTTTTCTATTTTTGTAAAAAAATAAATAGATAAATTTGGAGATTAAGATCAAAAGTACATGTGTGAATTGTTTTGCGAGTTTTGTATTTAATAGTAAACTCTGAACTATTATTATTTATGTATTAAAATACACATAGTTGAGTTAGATGATAATAGTTAAGATAGAAAAAGAAAATAATGGCCAGTTACACTAGTCAATTTTGAGGTTGTGTTATAATACTGATAGAGTAGGAAGTATGATGATAGCTCAAGACTCAAGTAGAAAAAGAGAACATGGTGATGGTTCAAATAGGAAAAGGGAATAACGAATAATCAATGTGTAAAATCCTAGAAAAAGCGATAGTTCATATATATTTCTAATCACAACTTCTTGTCACATGTCCAAATTCAAGCTAAGTTTATAAAATTTATAAATTTAGATGTTTCTAAAACCGAACAATTTTATATTGAAATTTTAAAGATTTGTGTTTGAAATTATAATTTAATTAAAACTAATATATTATTTGTGCAAATAAACTTCCTGACATATATATTGAAACTTATTCAAACTTAAAGGTAGATTTTCTAAAGTTTGAATTATAAGTAAGCTTTGTCCAATTCATTATTAACTATAGATATACTACTATTTTGTCATACTTGCGAGTTTAAAGAGGCAAAAATACGATTTCTCCTCCTTTTAAGAAAAAATAATAAGTATATTAGGGTTGAATGAGGAAAAAGATATTGTCTATTATAAGATTTAAACTCTCCACCTCAATTATCGAAAGCAAAAAGCTCACCAAACGAGCCAACCCTCAAGCTCCATTTTCTTGCCAAAAACATACGTTTCCCAATGTCTCTTTTAGCCATATTGAAAGAACACGATTTGGTTACTTAGTTACTCGAAAATAAAATCACAAAATCATACGTCTTAAATTCTGATTCCAACCTCTGAAAAAGCTAACATAGACTCATAATTTTAATGACTACAAGCAAGGGCGGCTGGTAAGGCTTGTAAAAAAGTCTTTGGCCTTAGGCCCCCAATTTTAGGGGCCCCATTTTTTAGTTAATTAGGTAGGATTAAATTTTAAAAAAAAATTAAAACTAAGACAATAAATGCAAAGGCCCCATTTTTTAGTTAATTAGGAAGGATTAAATTTAAAAAAAAAAAACTGTTAGAGCTAAGTCAATAAATGTAAACGACTAAATGAAGTGATAGTCATAGATATGACTATGACTTTTTAACTTTCCAATAAAAAGTTGTGTACTTTATTTTAATGTACAAGTTATCTTTTTTTTTTACCCTATTTTTTTTTCTAATTTTATTTTTATATATTCTATCCTCCTCCCTTCTATTTCTTCTCACTTTCTCTTTTCTAATCTTACATCTCTCTCTTATTCAAAGCTAAAAAAATTACTTGTTCTATTGATAGTTTATATTTTAAATTTGGAGAAAACTATATTGCAGCAGTCCGATTCATTTTGGGAAATCAAGTCTTCATAGCTTTTGAATTCGGTAATATCATTCTAATTTCTAATATTATTTTTGTTTTGTGTCTTATGTTTATTATATTTTTTATTTGATATTGTAAATAGTGTTTAAAATATTTGTTAGATTTTA